>OMKI01046526.1:3999-21528 GCA_900302315.1 Phycis blennoides
CCAATTGTTCCCAAGGTCAGTCTTTTTCACCCCCCTTATTCACCCCCTTATTTGGGCTGTTGATGATGTCATGCGGATTATGTGGTTGTTTACCTGTTTGATCTGTGTCATCACATTGTGGTTGTTTACCTGTTTGATCTGTGTCATCACATTGTGGTTGTTTACCTGTTTGATCTGTGTCATCACACTGTGATTGTTTACCAGTTTGATCTGTGTTATCACATTGTGGTTGTTTACCTGTTTGATCTGTGTCATCACATTGTGATTGTTTACCTGTTTGGTCTGTGTTGCTGTTGTTTACCCGTTTGATCTGTGTTGCTGTTGTTTACCTGTTTGATCCGTGTGTTGTTGCTGTTGTTTACCTGTTTGATCCATGTTGTTGTTGTTTACCAGTTTGATCTGTGATGTTGTTGTTTACCTGTTTGATCTGCGATGTTGTTGTTGTTTACCTGTTTGATCTGTGTCATCACGTTGTCGTTGCCAGCGTGGGCCAGCTGCCTGTCCTCCCCCTCCTTCTTCCTCTTCTTGTAGCGTGACGCGGGGAGCTTCTCCCCGCCCTTTGGAGTCCTCTTCTTCTTCTCCTTCTTCTTCTCCTGTTCGGGGTGCAGGGGTCCGGGGAAGTCGGGGATGCCGTCTGAGTATGCCTGGGGAGATGATGGGACACGGGTGATTTTATTTTTTATTACGTTTTTTTGCTGGAACAAAACATCGGCAGTTGATTGAAAAGTGTGATAAAAAAAAAAAAAAAAAAAAAACGTTCAGAGAGGCATCTGATGACTCATCCAAGAAGCAGCAGTGTTATGAGTCACAGGGATTCAACCGGTTGACATCCCCCCCCCACCCCACCCCCACCGTCCCTATATGAGTCACAGCGTGTTTTTGAATCACTCAGTTGGCACCCAACCCTATAGCTCACACTGCTCCCTCTCTCTCTCCCCCTCTCTCTCCAAAAAATACCAAACCGGAGGACCAACTCACCCCGTTGCTGTCTATGGAGCTCTGCCTGAGCAGCAGAGCCTTGCAGTCTGCGGGCTCCTCCTCCTCCGAGCGCAGGCTCTCCTCCGAGCGCTGGTGGGGGAGGCCCGGCGGGGGCGTGTTCTTGTTCTTGAGGAGGTGCTTGAGCAGCTCGTTGCCCGCCTCGCCCTTGTTGTTGGAGGGGCTCATTGCGGCGGCAAAGGGTGACACCCCTCCTTTGTTCCCCTCCTCCTTCACGGAGCCCATCCCGGAGCCAGCATGGCCGTGGCACTCGCTGGCCTCCGTCTGCTCCAGCTTGATGTTGCTGAGGATCCTCTCCTGCTCCTGGGCCTGGGCCTGGGCCCGGGCCGCCTCGGCGTGGAGAGCCTGCTGGCCCGCCGGGCCCCCGGACAGCTGCCTCTCCAGCTCAGAGTGGCTGGGTGTGACGGAGCCCAGCAAGGGCGACCTGGAGAGGTCCTGATCCCCGAACGGGTGTGTGCTCCTGGTGGGCGTGGAGGAAGTGTCAGATACGCACGGGGTGAGCGGCGCCGTGAGGTCCGAGTGCGGGGTGGAGGGCGTCTTGACCGAGTCGGCGTCCTCGTCCTTCTTCTTCTTGCGGTTCCTCTTCTTCTTGCCCTTCTCGTCGGGGATGATGTTGGAGTAGAGCTGGATCAGAGACTGGCCCGAGCCAGGGTAGTTGGAGGGCAGGGGCGTGGACGTGTCCCCGCCGAATGGAGGACCTTCGCCTTGCATTTGGGGCATCATCCCTGGGCCACTGAAGCGGCGCGGTCGGGGCGGACCCTGGGGGAAGTTACCTCCCTGTATGCCCATGTTATCGGGCCCAAAGCCAGGTCCCATGTGTTCCTGTGGCATCATCCCATTTGCCATCATAGCCCTCCTATCGCCCTGCATGAAGCCTCCTGGCGGGGAGCCCATGCCAGGCTGCATGGGCTGCTGCTGGGGGAACATGGTGCCCAGCTGCTGCTGGTGCGGGGGTGGAGGCCTCTGAGCCTGCATGAAGTCCTGAGGCAGCTCCGTGTTGAAGAAAGGCATCTGTGAGAGCGGGGGCATGTTGCCCTCCGGCCCCATCATGCCTTGCTGCTCCATCTCCATGCGTTGTTTCAGGGCCCTCTGCCGCTCCACCTCCTGCATGAGCTGCACGCGCTGCCGCTCCTGCTGCTCCCTCAGCCTCTCTCTTCTCTCCCGCTCCTGGAAGCCCTCGCTGAACGGGTTGTTGTCGTCAAACTTGACTCCGCTGGCTGGTGCTGGCTTCAGCCCGCCCGGCGGTGCCTGTGGTGATGGTGGAGGTTGGGGCTCCACGGGCATCTGCTGGGGCATCTGCTGGGGCATCTGCTGGGGCATCTGAGGAGGCATCTGCGGGGGCATCTGCGGGGGCATCTGCGGGGGCCGCTGCGGCATGTTGACCATCGGCATGGGATGAGGCTGGCCCGGATTTCCCATGGGCACCTGGGGAGGCATCATGGGTGGCATACCGGGCCCGGTCATTGGCATGGGGGCTCCGGGGTGCCAGCCGGGCGGTGGTCCACCGGGCATGCGTGGAGGGGCGTTGGGCTGGCCGGGGTGAAGCTGCATGGGCATCATGGGGTTCATGGCGGGCGGGACCATCGGCGGCCCACCGGGCACCATGCCAGGCGGACCCTGCATGGGCCCAGATATGCCCGGCCCCATGGTTGGCGGCACGTTGTTCTGCTGCTGTTTGACCCGATACTCCTCGATCAGCTCGGCGTGCTCCTTCTGTTGCTTGCGGATCTAAAATGAGACATGATTACCTTGGTCAGTCAGACGATGTGTTGACAGAGAGGAGAAAGAGATACAATAATACCATATTTAAAAAGAAAGACAAAAGAGATATTTAATTGGAATTTAACTGGAGCAAATTACAGGGGGGGGGGGGGCAATGAAAGTAGGGTTATTTCAGTACAAAGAAAAAATAAAAACATAATTAAGTCATTGTGTTGTTTCTCATTTCTGCAAAACGACGTGAAGAAGGGAAATGGAAGGACCTGCTCCAGTTGTTTCTGCACCACCCCCTGCTGCTCCGTGACGTGCTTGAGCTGCTCAGCGTCCTCCTCGGGAAAGTCCCGGCCTGCCTTCTTCGCCGTCCTCTGCTTGGCCGACAGCGCCTTCTTGGACTTCCGGTGGGTGCCGATCTTCTCCTCCAGGAACTTCTGCTGCATCTGAAGCAGCTGCTGGGTCTCCTGCAGCCACTCCTCGTACTGGGCCCTCTGGGCCGTGTCTGGGGGGGGCGGGGGAGGGGAAGAAGGCTGTTTGTTAACAAGAGGCCTCTGAGGAGTGAAAGACCTCACAGGCAGTGAAAAGCACATTTCCCAACATTTTGGAGATGGGGTAATGAGGGAGAACTTACTGACGAAACCCGGTCCAAAGTTTGGAGGGTTAGGCCTGGCTACTTGAGTCAGTTTTCCATCCTAACACGAAACAGAAAGTAGAGGTTATTGATTTAATATTTTGAGATTTGTTGGAATTAAAGAGTGACGACTAACCAAACACTACGGATCAAGTAATCAATAACTGCTGTTCTGGCAGAGATGGCCCTGTACAGAAGGTTTGATTTACTCTTGAATGTTCCATCAACAAAAAGATGACTTAAGAAATGTTCGTTCATTATATTGACTTGTATTTAGATTACCTGTCCAACCACCTGTGGAGGAATGGGGGCGGTTTCGGGACAATGTGGTACTGCACCGGGAGGAAACCTTTGACAGAACACATTGCGTATTGCAAACAAGTAAGCTTGCTGGTCATATGGGAGACACCTCAAAGAAACATTTAAGCACCTGTGTAAATCTCAATGATGAGAATATCGAGTTGCTGTTTTTAAAAATAAGCATTTACTTAGCCTTCCCTGAACCAATTAAAACAGTATTTTCCCTAAGCAACCGGGGACAATAAAAAACCCCAAACAATTACGTAGATGGCTTTTTTTTTCCAGACATTTAATGCACTTTAAATAAATAGGTAGTCATTCTGAAGTTATATTTTTTATCTTCTCTGAAATGGCCAAGTCATCATAGTCATCTTCTATGAGTATGATAATTTAGGGGTAACTGAAATGATGAAGAACTTTTACCTGTTCATGACCATTGGACTCATTCCCATGTTGTTCTGAACCATGACTTTGTTGATGCCTTTTAGGGCCACCATTTTAGCCTTCATAATGGGGTCTGTGATGGCATCGAAATCAGCAAAGACATCGACTGTTGAGCCTAAAACAGACAATAGCATGTTTACATAGAGCATACCCCCTTTGAAAATTATATTTTCTTTATTGGACAAATTGCAGTGGTTCATCATTTTACCAATGTTGGGGAAGAAGGAGTCACTGGAGCGCTGTCGTATCATGGCCTGCATCTGTCTCTGCTGCTGTTGCTCCTGCCTCTCCTGGTCCAGGAGGTCCTGCAGGAGAAGGGGCTGCTCTTCCAGCAGCAAGGGTCTCTGCTGCTGGCCTGACTGCTGGGCCAGGGCCTGGTTCAGCATGGCCTGCTGAGCCTGGCTCAGGGTGCTCTGCTCCAGCCCCTGACTCTGAGCGTCTGCTCCAAACCCGCCCATGGAGGCTTCAGCCGCGGTTGCTTCTGATAGCGTTTGGCCCATCGCGAGGCCGGAGCTATGCTGATGGGCATCGGTGACTTGGTTAGGCTGGGGCATGAGATTGACTCCTTGATTCACAGAGTCAGCCATTGGGTTTAACGACTGCTCCGTGGGCTGCTGCTTAATGAGCAGACCTGACAGCACCGGAGTGGAGTCTGACAGAACTCCCTGCTGGTTTGGAGTCGTGGCGTTTCCGTTGGTTTGTTGGTCCGTTGACTCTGCAGACTTCTGCCCATCCTTCACCTCCGTTTTGATTTCTTGGGTGGCGGAGGTGGAGCCCAGATTTCCTTCAGATTCCTGTTTCACGTCGGATTGTGTCTTCTCCGAGGAGGTCTCTGACTTCGTGGTGACTGATACGGAAGTAGACGAAGTCTCTGCACCACTGTTATTGGAGTTCTTCTTCTCAGAAGAAGACCTCTGGACGTCCGCACTGTCAGTGTTATCCTCCATGGGGTCACTGAGATCCAGCTCCTCGTTGAACATGTCCTTTTTGATGTCATCAAGATCCGGGTCCGTGTAGGCGATGATGTCAAATTTGCCAGAGCTGAACAAGTCCTCGAGGTGGAGGTCGTTTGTCTCCAAGTCCAGGTCTTTGCCGTCTTCTGGATCCAAATTTAGGTTCTCCAGGTCTGCATCAACAAGGTCTTTCACCTCCACATCCTCAAAGTCCTTGACGGCCGATTCCTCTGAGTCAAGTTTCTCATCCACAGCGTCACTGGGAGCTCCTGCAACACTCTCGCTGTGCCCAGCAGGGGGCGCAGCCATCATCATGGCTGCGGCCATATTGTGGGAGTCATTTGATGCCGGCTGGCTCATTGATCTCATCAATGTGGACTGCCTGGGCATGTTGTTCCCTTGCATGTGTTGCTGCTGGTTTAGATTCTCCATGCTGGAGGACAGCTGGACATGGCCGCCCTGAGCGCCCATGGGATCCATCATCCTGGGACCCTGGTTGGAGGGGAACCTGAACTCTTGGGCACCAGGGAAGCCTGGTGGTCGCTGCACCTGCATACTTGGGTCCATGTTGTTCCCGGGCATAGCACCGGGGGCAAAGGGTGGCATGCGGAGCCTGTTCTCTGCATGTCTGTGGCGCAGCTCAATGAAAGGCTGGCCCATTATGTTGTGCTGCTGTACCGGCATCCCGCGGGGAGGAAAGTGCTGGGGCATGCCCATAGGACCCCCCATGGACTTAGCCATGTCAACTGACACAGACCTTCTCATCTGAGGTGGGATGTCCTGCATTTGATGAGGACCTCTAGGGAAAAATTCTTGACCTCCATGTGGACCAGGACCACCTGGTGGAAATGCAAACCTGAAAGACAACATTGCCAAGTTCAGGATCAAACTATATTTATTAATTTCCAAATTTGTAGTTTGTAGTTTCACCGGAATCACAAGTCTGTTGCAAACTAGCTGTTCTAGTGAGACACTTGACGAGAGTCAATAACAACAATTATACATCTAGAAATAACAACAGTACAGCATGAATCCGATACAGCAGTTTGACTAATTGCAGTACCCACCTTGGCCCTTGGTGTCTCATATTAGGATCCCCGGGATGCAGGCCCCTGGGAATCTGACCCTCATTGGGGAAAGGACCACGGTGATCTCCTGGGAAAGGCCCTGGGTATCTCATTGGACCTCTCATTGGTCCCTGTCCTGGATAGGGTGGAGGAGGTCTGTTGAACATCTCGCCCGGTTGCCCAAGTCCCTCCTGTGGCCAAGGTCGTGGTGCTCCGGGGGGCATGGCCCCAGTCGGGTCATGAGGGCCCCGCTCTTGGCGAATTATATTCCTTTGTTGCTGTTGTTTGAGCAGCAGTTCTCGAATACGCTGCCGCTGTAAACAAAAGTAAACAAAATGCTTTTTTTTTCAATTTCTCCGGACTGGCCATTCAAAATGAGATTGTGAATACAATGCAAAGGTCAATCACCACATACCTGTCTAAGCCGTTCCTCACTGTCAGCTAGAGGAACACTCTGAACCTCAGTGCCTGGCATCTGCAAATGGGTAGGAACTTGGCCCGAGTCTTGGGCTCCAGGTCCACCGTTCCCAGCAATGGCCTGATCCTTCATTTCCATTCTCTCTGTCGGCAGTGGTCTAGGAGTCATGGGGGCCTGTTCGAATGGGTCATGGACAGGGGTCTGATTGGGTCTTTGTGACGGCGACTGAGTAAAGCAGTCTTCTTGAAGGCTGGGATGTTTCGGTGTTTGGGAGCCCGGGTGTGGGAAGGACTCCTGCAACCTGCCTTGAGGTGGAGAGAAGGGGTCCTGGTGGTTTCCCATTTGCCCCTGCCGCGGCCTGTTCATCCCATCGGGACCCATGATGGAGCGTGGGGTCCCGGGCGGTTGGGCGTAGATGTCGTTCATCATAGGCCTTTGTGTCCCAGGTTGGGGAAACATTTCGCCGGCCCCTGGTCTTTGCTGTCCAGGGTTAGTAGCATACATGTCCATGGGCAATCTCTGACTACCGGGTGATTTAGGGAACCTGTCCCCCATGGTGGGTCGCGGCGTGCTTGGTGCCTGGGCATAGGGGTCCATGGCATGAGAAGGAGACATTTTTTGTGATGAGTGAGACGGATGGCCATATTGGTTCATCCCAGCTGAGCGGGAGTTGACAGGAGAGTATGGGTCAGAGGAAGGGCTGGCCATGGTGCTTGACTGGCCGTAGTTGTCGTGTGGGCGTGGCGTCCCAGGTGGCCGTGCAAACGGTTCAAAGAACGGGCGAGACTGGCCGTTTCCATCCATGCTGGGCCGAGGTGTGCCCGGTGGTTGCGAGTAAGGGTCACCAGCTGATTTGCTGGGACCGGGCGGCTGAGCAAAGGGGTCATATGTGTAGTGGTCAGGCCGAGGCGTGGAAGGTGCATGGGCGTAAGGATTTCGGGACATATGTGCCATTGGTCCGGGTTGAACAAAGGGATGGCCCTGAAGGTGGTGCTGGCCCATTCTAGGAGGGCTTGTGAAAGATTGATCACCTCCAGAAGGCCTGGGGGTGTGCGGAGGCTGAGCATAGGGATCGTTCTGCTGACTTTGAGAAAATCTGTCTGTGGGGTGTAGGCCTGGTCGGTTAAAGTGGTCCTGAGCCTGAGGGGGTGGCATGGGGGCTTTGAAAAGCCCAACTGATCCGGACTCATTGCTGCCAGGGATGGGCGCCAGCAGAGGCCGTGAGTAAGGGTCGGACAGAATCATTCTGTTTTGGGCCATGCGCTGATAGGCCTCGTTCCTGATCATGGGCCGGGAGTAGGCGTCTCTACCCGGAGAGCCCATGGGCGGTCTCCCCTGGGCCATCTGGCTGGGCCTGGGAGGACCCATGGGCTTCAAGAAAGGGTCCATGTCCCCAGCTGGCCTCGGGGTATCAGGAGGCTTGGCATAAGGGTCATTGTTCATAGAAGTAGGAGAGCCAAAGGACTCGTGTGCAGGAGAGGGTCTCCCTCGGTCCTGCTCCATCAGAGACGTTGGCGACTTCCCAGACTCCATGGGCATTCTGCGGCAAGCGTTTGTCCCCAGGTTTGGTGGCCTGGGAGTGCCCACCATCTTGGCATACGGGTCCCAGGGGGAGGAGGGCCTGGAACCAGAGGAGCCCGGCGAGAACACCTGCGGTGACTGGGGCTGCGAGGAAGGTCCTGATGGAGGTGGTGGAGGGGGGCGCAGGAAAACATCTTCGGGGGTCCCACCAGTTGGGGTCCCTGGAAGCTGTGGCCTAGCAAAGCCTTCTTTAGGGTTGAGAGGCTGCATGGGGGACATGCTGCCATTGCTGGGCTGAGAGGCAGGGCTCTGGTTGCCACTGTTGTTGCCATCTCCTTCGGATTGGCTGCCTGACTGCTGCTGTTGCTGCTGCTGAAGCTGCTCGTTCTTGACTTGCTCCAGTTTCTGGGTGGCTTCAATCTTGGCTTGCTGTTTGCTCTTCTGCCTCATTTGCTGGCACAGAGACAGAGCAAGAAGGGTGATTAGATTTCTGTTGTGTTTGGCGTGGAAAATGAATAACAAAATGGATAAAGTGGATAAGACTATGTGTTTGTTAGTGCAGTCGCTTAGATGGGCTTTTCTTAAAGGAAAATTCCACTCTGGGTCGTTCCACTCCCCTATTAGTACAACAGATGCTTACCTACATAACACAAAGAAGCTCTGAACCTGACCTGCTCTCTACATGTTGGGAAGTTGATTAATACAGCCCTAATCTACTGCACTCATCCTTCTCTACCATTGACAACCAATGGGAGTCCACTGCACTAGCTAACTAGCAAGCTAACCCATCCATTCTCACTCTTCCTGTAGAGGTAACCATCATAATGACGTACTCCTCTACCTTTCTTTTTTGCTCCTGCCCCTTTTCACCAGTCGTTTGACTTTGATGGCCAGCCACAAAGTGAGACTCAAAAGCAGTTGTGCCTCCATCTATTAAACCAAGTTTAACGTTGCTTTGCGGTGGAATTTCCCTTTCAGCCCACCCCCCCCTCCCCCCATGGTTGGCTTTACATAAAATGGTGGACCTGTCGCTGAGTTCCCTGACTTCACTGCATACACTCTTACCTGTCTAAACTTCCACTCTTGCTCATGCTCTGACTCTTTGGGTTTCAAAGGGTCTTTAAAGAGCAGTTCTGTGTCTAGTGGTAAGTTGGGGTCAAACACCTCGGGGGGCTGCGGCTGTGGCGGGTGCCTCTTCACCGTCTCATTGGACATCTGCACCTTGTTGATGCGCAGGGCTGCTCGGTTGTCTCTCGCCTTTTGCTGTTGAGCAGAAATTACAATCCCTCACACAGATTAAAAAAAAAAAAACACGAAAAAAAGAAAAAAGTGCCGCAATAGATAAAAAAAAATGTAAAATTCTGCCCAAGTAGCAGAAATTCGACAATGTCAACTTTTAATCAAGGCGGTGTTTTTTTTCTTAATTTTTTTAAATCATGCCTGATAAAATTACTTCTTGTTAACTTAATTACAGAGACTATAGGCACACCGAGCTCTGAGCTGTGATTCCTTTGTTAATTAGTTCATGTGTGAATGCCCTGAATTTAAATTGGCAATGGCAAGAATGAAAGGGTGCGATGCAGGTCAATGTCACCTGCATACAAATAGAGCAGAATAGAGAGGGAGGGTAGGTCGGTAGTCAAAGAGTTTGATGTTTCCAAAGTGTGTCAGGCTTCAACAACACTGGTGAATAAGTAATCCGTTATAAGAATCATCTTACCACATAGGGAGCCCTGTCCTGTGAACTAGCTTTCCTCCACAGTTTTGCTATTTGCTTGACTCTTGTCGACCAGTCTGTTGAAAGAGAAAGTAGTCGTCATGCCAACTGTAAAGGTCTCCTCAAAATAACTCAAAAATCAAATTGAGAAAGATGTACACGGCGCAAAACACATAGACCAAACCAGAAGGAGGCACACGAAACTGGCAAACCGAGCAAATTGGATATTTTTGGGTAAACACGAACGTGGAATAGCTTTTTTCTTCTGCTAGACGAACCTGGGAACTCTTCCTTGAGGTTGGGGAAATTGACATTGGTATAGAGAACGGGTGCAACTGTGGCAAGCTCCCCTAGGGTCTCCTCCTTCTCCCACTTCAGTGTGCTCCTTTGGGCATTGGACATGGCTTCAGACTCCCCCTCGGGAAGGGATCCGGGCGGAGTGGGGCCTTGGTTTTGGACGGGAGAGCCCCATGGACCCGCCTCTCGAGGCATCTGATTGAACTTTCTATCTCTGGAACATCATAAAGAAGAGAATATTTCTTTGAATCACATGTGTTTCCCCCCCCCCCATCTTATTATTTTATTGAGCATTAAGCCAAAGGATAATACAAATAGGAAATTATAATGAAATCATCATCATGGTCATCTGAAGGGATTGATATCAAGGCCTAAAGATGCACAAGAGCTGAGCTCCGTCACGTTGAACCCTGTAGGACGAGTAGCTCTCTGATCCAATGACCTTTCCCGTGGCGGCCATCTTCCCAATCCAAATAAACAACAGTGATATCACGTGAAAGGAGTAAGAGGGGTAGGGCGCCGCGTTACCTTGGATTGTCAGTGAAAGGCATACGGTGGAGGGGGGAGAAGTTGTCGGGAATGCAGGGGCCTCCTGGATTTGTAGGAAACCTTTGGCTTGGTCCCATCATACCATTCATCATGGGCATTCGTACAAACATGGGATTCCCTGCATGGCGGTCGACAAAAAACATAAGCCCAGACATTGGACGGGTGAGATCCTCGGAGCACGTCGTGATGACAGACAACCGGTATGGACGGTGCTTCTGTCGGTGACGTGCTGGGCGGAAACGTACCTGCGTTGGGGTGAGGTGCACTGGGGCCTGGCGTGGCGGGGAGGGACCCTTGGCCCTGGGGGTGAGGCATCTGTGGTGTTGGTTGGCTGCTGGTGGGGCTGAGGACCGCTGTGAAGAGATCTTCTACGTCCTTCCCCTCCAGCTCTGTCGTCAAGGACGTACAATTTCAGTCAGTTTGGGTAAGAACAAGACACATTTTGTCTTACCATAACCCGTGCCTTGAACTCATGCAATTCTAAGTAGAATATAGATTTCACTTTTGAAAAACTGAGCCAGCTCAAAAGTAGCAAGTTGGAAGTAAATTTAATTACAAACCTGGAATTTTGTACAGTTTGCTGAGAATCGACTCTGAAAGAAGAAAGGGGAAAGGGCAAGCGAGCCTTGTCAATATGCAGGCATCGGAGGACAACAACCTGAACCAAAATAGCATTTAAAAACAGAATGCCGCTGGTCTCAAATAACCTGTACACATGACTCACGAAAATATGGCTCGGGTGACGCAATCACAATCGCAATCACAATCAGAAAGCTGAAAGTACATGTGTGAACATCTCCAAGCAGAATTAAGAGCCAATCACAGTTTTAGTTTAGGAGGTGGTCGGGACACATGTGACAACACTGTCAGAGTAGTTGAAACATGTCCCTTACTCCCATCGGCATGGAAACACAGCCCTCAACGGGTTTTTAACACCGCTTCAATCGGCTCTCTCAAATACAGGAATGGTCAATGGGAGTGTGGCACATCTGGGGGGGGGAGACCACTTGCCTCACGCAAGTCAAAATAAAGACATTCGACCAAAGTCCATTTTGACTATATTCACTTCGCCGAGGGCCGAGTTTTGCACGTGCTGCCCCGGGTAGCGAAATCAGATCACAAAGCGAATCACCGGAGACGCATGTTAAAGCCCGGTGTGTCTCAGGCACTCGACACCATGTCGATGCAGCTGCACTGCGGGGGTGAATACAACGCAACTGACCATCCATCTTGTCCAGCTCTGGACTCAAGATGCCATCCAGGGGCTCGTCTTGGAGGGCTCGGGGAGTCCTGCGGCCAGACTGAATGTGGGGTGCCACCGGGGTGCTGTCGGCCAGGGGCCTGATGTCCAGACCAGCTGTTTAAGCAAACATACACACACACACACACACACACACATGCGCAAACGGCAACATTAACAACATACCAAACCAGGGCTGTGGGAATAAAGAATTAAAATTAGGCCAAGTGAGGCATTTTTTTGTGTCTAAACAGCCTGTGGAGAGTAATCATAAGAGCAGCCTGAAATCACAGCTCCTAGGGGGGTTCCTGTCTCGCACGATATGAGCGCTCCGGGCACAGTAAAGACACAAACAGGCCATATCATTCCAGCAGCAAAACAAATTCAGAACGTTTGCGTGGAACCCACCATTATGCTCAGCCAATTATGTTGTCCCTACTTAACAGGATCCCTCACTTTTTTTTAGAACACGGGGCGGAAATATGCGATCTTCAGCAGTTTCTTCTTAAATCATTGATTTAGATAATAAGACTCGGGAGCTGATGGCTTGGTGACTGCATTGCGCACAGATTACATAATGATGTGCAACGAAGCTTAGCAAAACTCAGAGCTGGCTATCCTTAAAACTGACTGCCTATGCAATCTATTCTGTTCCCCATTTCCTACCTTCACAAATTCAACACTTCTTGACTGACAAGGGTGTCTGCAACTGTGAGTTGGCAAGAATTGGTATTTTGTAGAAGAAAACCCCAACATCTGCCCAGAGTGCGTTACATTCAGACTGTACGAAGGTACTTGTTACAAAGAATGGAGGACGAGCATTGACCATCAATGGAATTGATGATGGAATTCTCTTATTTTTAGCAAGGGTAGACAAAAACCTTCACAACAGCATCACAAAAACGTAAGGCTGTTTTCACTTCAACCAAGGATTTTTTCATTTTCTCAAATAGCTTGCCTCCGCATTGAATGAAATGTCTCCCTGCATCCCTGATTTGTAAGCACTCAGTTTGGCAAGTCCTGATTTGATAAGTTTGCAAACTATTTGAAGGTTTCTCTTAAAACACAAACAAACAACAAATATGTGTGACACAGCATAACCATTCAAGTGAATATAGTGTGCAGTGAGTTAGGCAAAGCAAAGGGCAGTTTGAACAGAATGCTAAAACAGAACCTCAAATTGTCAAATAATTGTGTAGAGGAGAGGGTGCGAGGTGTGAGTGAAGATTATTTTGAAGCTGAAAAAACACACATACAAGCACTTGCAGACACACAGAAACAAGAGAAAAGAGAAGGGACAAAAGCCAGGGATGAGAGACCAGGGCACCCTTACCAAAAGGAGGAGGAGAGCCTTCCACCTGGAAGGGGCAAAAATCAAGACCTACAAGGACCCAAAACCAGATAAAACAAAAAAGATGAATGAAATCAAAGTGAAGACAGAAAAGAAAAAAGCACAACACATTTCAAGACAATGCCGAAAAACCAAACAAAATAATAGCCGTAAAGTAAAATGAAAAAAATATATTGTTGAGAAAGGAAATGCGATTCTTCAAAAATACAACGGCGATCTAAGCATTCTGCCGTCGTGAGGAGAAGTCCTTTGCGTTTGTGACGGAAATGTAAACATGTGAACCCAGCGCTGGAAAGGTCAGAGACCACAAAGCCCCCCTGCCTCCACCATCGCCCGAGGGCTCACGTGACCCACCAGAGTCAATGCTTGGCTTCCCCAGCATCCCCAAGATGTCTGCGTCGGTGTTCAACACCTCACACAGATCAACTAATGGTTCCTCACAGGTTTCTGTACACATGGAGAACAGAAAACAAACAAACAAAAAAATAAAGAGGTAATCCCCCGTCAGAAATCATAAACGTGATGATGAGAGATGAAGGTGACACTTGGGCTGGGGAAACGTGTGTGTGTGTGTGTGTGTGTGTGTACCTGTGTGTGTGTGTGTCTGTGCGTGTGTGTGTGTGTGTGTGTGCGTGTGCATGTGCATGTGTGCATGTGCGCGTGTGCATGTGCGTGTGTGCATGTGCATGTGTGCATGTGCGCGTGTGCATGTGCGTGTGTGCGTGTACCTGTGTGTGCGTGTGCATGTGCATGTGTGCATGTGCGCGTGTGCATGTGCGTGTGTGCATGTGCATGTGTGCATGTGCGCGTGTGCATGTGCGTGTGTGCGTGCTGTGTGTGCGTGTGCATGTGTGTGTGTGTGTGTGTGTGCGTGTGTGTGTGTGTGTGTGTGTGTGTACGTACGCGCTCCTGGTGGCCTGGAGGATGGGGGCGCCGCCGACGCACTCAGCAGGGGGTCAGACGAGGGGTCCAGGAAGCTGCTGCCGCCGCCCCCGCGGGGGGTCTTGCTGTTGGCCTGGCCCTGCCCCTCCTCCAGCAAGCCTGAAGCCCCCACCGCCTGCCGGCTCTGCTTGCTCTTGTCCAGCAGGTCCTTGCCAAAGAAGGCCTCCTAAAACATGGAAAAAAAACAAAACAAAAAAAACCTAATTGTCGAGCAGGGTCGAACGACACATTGTCCCCATTGCAGTGACAATAAAACAAATAAATAAGCAAACACATAAATAGACCGTTGCCCATCCTCCCTGGAGGACTGTGCCCTTGGGGCATGATGTCCCCATGTCAGGTAGATCGAGACGCAGCCACGGCCCCAGGAGTGTTCGCAAGTGGCACACTCGCAACGAAAAGGCACCCAAAACGGTCCGCCCTCGCCAACAACCGGGACTGCAGCTCCACCTTCACTCCACCTACACCCCCCCCCCCCCACCCCCCCCCCACCTCCCCCCCCCCCCCCGCGGCGTCTAGACATTAAAAGCCTGAGACGTGTCAGCATTTCAATAATTCATCCAACTTTCCATTTTTTTTTTATACATGCGTTTAAAAAATAACCCTTTAGGTTCGACTGAAACATCGACCGAAACATCATCCCTCTTCTGCTGCGCGTGTGCGTGTGCGTGTGCGCGTGTGCGCGGCGGGGGATAAACAGCACCGACAGCTGCCCGTGGCTTTTAACGAACGCCGCGCCTCCGTGTTTGGGCCAACGCGGGGTGACACGCGAGGCGTCGGCGCAGGGGCCACGAGAGCGGCGAGTCCGCTCCGGTTAGGCTCCCACGTGTCACCTCGCCGGGCGGACAGGAACCGTTTGGAGGGAGGGGATCGGAGCCAGGTATCATAGACCCACACACGGGCATCAACAACAACTACAACACACATACACGCGCACGCGCACTCACACACACGCGCGCTCACACACACGCACACACACACACACACACACACACACACACACACACACACACACACACACACACACACACACACACATCACAGTCCATGGAAAGGGGATTTTCAGCCTCAAGGGTACCATATTGTCAGGACTCCCATGGGTGGGGTGTGTGCGATGTAGTGCTATGCCGGAATATTGGAATGTTCAGATATTTTCTTCGTTAGGTGGGTATTCAAATCCCAATTCAGTATTTTTTGAATGGTTAGGTTTTTTTTTTTTCTTTTTAAAGAAAACGATAACAATGCCTAAACGCCTTCGCATATTTGCGAACCTCTGGGAGAATGCGTCCCAACATCGCAGGGATACAATGAAGACCTATGTAAGGGCACGAGACATCCCTCAGTCAACGCTTCAGTTGACGGCCGGACCAAACATGGGAAGAATTAACCTTCCCTTAGCATTAGTTCTGTACGCGGATATTATAACATTATTCAAACGCTGCACTTTGACACCTGCCGTCCAGCGTGAGAATCGGCGAGACGGAGACGGACGTTACAATAACTGGTTGTAATAATAATAATAACAACAATAATAGTTATTAAATGTTCTGGGGTTCCGCCCAGGATTTTGACTTGGTGTTCCAACTACTCAGTTGTGGCCATAGAAAGGTTGCGGCAAAGGGCGGTGGCTAATGGCTTAGAAGGGTTTTAATCATTTAACGTATCTAGCAGTTATTTCAATGTTTAAACAAGGCCAAAATACACCAAAAAGCAGTGCCACCGGCTAACAACGGCTTGGTAATTTAATAAACGTGAATAGAGCAGGATTTGATGTTTCCTTCCTTTCACAATAGCGCCAGTGTGACTGCTCTTCGGCTGAATAGGGCTAGTCCTGCCCTGCAATTTCAATCGAAACTTGACACAATGTTCAAACCACACATTGGCATACGTTTTTTTTTTTTGGAGGGGGGTGTGGACGCCACCAGCAGACCTAACCCCACCCTACACGCTACACCACACAAAATAAAGAGCAGTAGTATCGTGTCACAATGTTTACAGAACCGCAATATATATATATATGGCATCGACACCTCTGCAATATCCCCTCATGACGCCCCCTGCCAATTACCCTCCCTGGTGGATACTAAATCCATTACATCCCTTGGCCTCTCCTCACAAACTTACTCATTGAGCGGTCCAGCTATAAACCCCGAGGATAATTAAAAAAAGGCGATGGTGTGTATTCTTTGCGGTGTGTGCGTGTCATGAAGGTGTGGCGGCCCGAGCTGCCAGACCTGCAGGTACGCGGGGAAGGCCTCCTCCAGCTTGGTCTTCTTCTTCCGGTAGCGCTTCTTGATCTTCTCCGGGACCTCCGGGCCGGGCGGGGTCTCCTCCACGGGCGTGTTGGGCAGGGCCTCCGTCCAGCCCGCTGCACGGGTGGGAGCCGCGCGCCGAGCAAAAAAACACAAGCGCAGAGGCAAGTGAGGTGTCGCGCAGTCACTCTCCGTCGCGGCCCTCCCTTCACGCTTTTGATCGTGGTTCATAAAAACGTGCGGTGTGTGTGTGTGTGTGTGTGTGACCCTGTGCGCCGCCAGCGCGACGACGTCACGTCAACGTCGCGTCTCGACGTGACGCGATGTGTTTCCCGATCAATACCAAATCGTTTTTCGTCTTTTTTGTCGATTACACACTTTAAATCTGTTTTGGCTAATGCCGTCGTCAAGCGACGTCTGGCGGGGGAACGGGCGTTCACACTCAGACACGCGCGGGGGCGCTTGAGGTGAGCGGGCGTCACTGACCCTCGTCCTTCACCGGCTGGAGCTCCGACACGGAGCCGGACGAGTCCTTCCGGCACAGCGATCGCTTGGTCTTGCCCGGGCCTTGTCCCGGACGGCTCCGCTGGCGCACCATGAAGCCCCCGATGCCTGGAGGACCCACGCACAGAAAAGCGTGGCTCAAAACCCTCCCCCCCTCGAGAGGAATAAGCTCTCCCGTGCAGCGAGTGCGTTTGATTCATTTGATTCAAAAATGAAATGCCACCACAATACTAAAATAATTGAAATATTTCATTACGTTGAAGCCAACTATTTTCCAACATCTCTACATCTATTGCACGGCTTTTATAATACGCAGGCCTTTCAGTGGTTTAATTAAAGAGACCCTGTGTGATGAGAGTTACTTTTTAATAGAGTGCTGACCGCTGCTTTCACTGTGAAAGCATCTCTATGAAATCCCCCCTTAAGAACCACTAGAGACGCACCCTAGGGAGGGAGGGAGGGAGGGAGGGGGGGAGAGAGAGAGAGAGAGAGAGAGAGAGTGAGAGAAAGAGAGAGAGAAACAGAGAGAGGGCGAGAGAGAGAGAGAGAGAGAGAGACAGAGACAGAGAGAGAGCGAGAGCGAGAGAAAAAGTGCAGAAACAGACAGACGGAGGAGAGATCAGAGAACTCATGG
>OMKI01046528.1:0-10783 GCA_900302315.1 Phycis blennoides
AATGTTTATTAGTCGATTACGCGGCTGCGGCTATCTGCATGAGCGCACCGCTGCCGCTATGAACCTCCGCGTGATGCGTCCGCCGGTGTGTGTGTGTGTGTGTGTGTGTGTGTGTGTGTGCGTGTGTGTGTGCGTGCGTGCGTGCGTGCGTGCGTGCGGCCCGGCTTTTATGGCCTGAGATCTTTCACTAATGTGGGGTCGCGTGAAACAAGGCGACCCCGCGGTAAAGACTGACCCCGTGGTGTGTCCGGTGATCACTCACGGCCGTCGTGCCCGCGGTTTATGGTACGTTTCGGCGGATCTTAACAAGGTACGTTTTTAATCACAATGTTTTGTTGTATTTATTACGATTGTGGTCTTTGGTATTTATTCGCTCGTATCCACCACCAACAAAGTGTTGCTCAATAAAAGTCTAAAAACCAATGAGCTCATGAATTAAAACGTTTTTAGCACTAGCGCTGCCTTAGTGAACTCTCTCCTCCTCTCGCTCTCTTTCCCTCGCTCCCTCCCTCTCTCTCGCTCTCCCCCCCTCTCTCTCTCTCTCTCTCTCTCTCTCCCCCTCTCTCTCTCGTTCATGCCGGTCACATGTACTTCCCCCGGTTCACTGCTCTTCAGCCTACACAACTTATCCTCGCTCTGGGTTTCCCGGGCCCTGTTTGTAGAGGTTGGAATCCTACCGGAGAGCAAGGAGATCTCAGGCACAGACGGCCGGATGGACAGACTGATGGATGGATGGGTGGGTGGGTGGATGGATTGAAGGATGGATGAGTGAAAGTGAAGGATGGAGTGGGTTTCCAGTGGAGGGGGAGTCTGTCGTTGTAAATCATGCCCTTGCTGCTCCTGGCAGCTGATGGAATGTTTTTGGGGGAAGGATGTTTTCCTCTCCGGGTTTGTGGATGTGAGCGGTGGAGTAGTTAGGTGGGGGGGGGGTTTAAACGCAGCGGCGTGATAAACGACTGTTCGCTCCCTGCAACAGAAGATACGTTTTGGTGGGGTGGGGATGGCGGACCAGGGGGGGGTGGAGGTGCGGGGGGGGGGGAGGGGGGGCAGCTCCCTGCACTGGATCCACACTAGCTCAGAACCGTATCATGAAGTATTGATGCAATTTAGCTGTGTTTCCTCGCTCAGGACCATAGAATATCTCTCTCCGCGTATCGCCGCTTTCCGCCTGGTTGATATTTCTGCTTTCATTTCCCCCTTTTTTTTGGGGGGGGGGGAGATTTGCTCCCTTTCTTCCCCCTGCTTATTTATCTTGTGGCGGACATGTTTTATTCAGTGTGACTAAAACCTGTGAAGGGAATCCCGGTGCCTGTGGATGAAGAGGAGAACGAGGGCGCGTCCGCGCAGACACTGCTGTGGATGAAGAGGAGAACGCGGGCGCGTCCGCGCAGACACTGCTGTGGATGAAGAGGAGAACGCGGGCGTGTCCGCGCAGACACTGCTGTGGATGAAGAGGAGAACGCGGGCGCGTCCGCGCAGACACTGCTGTGGATGAAGAGGAGAACGCGGGCGCGTCCGCGCAGACACTGCTGTGGATGAAGAGGAGAACGAGGGCGCGTCCGCGCAGACACTGCTGTGGATGAAGAGGAGAACGAGGGCGTGTCCGCGCAGACACTGCGGCCGGCGCCGGGAGATCCGCACACACGTCTGCCCCGTGAGTGAGACGACAAACGAGACCACCGGGACGAAGCGAGGAAACACCAGAGGAGAGAATACGTCACCATCCCTCTTTATCGGAAAAGGGTTTTCGGGAAGTGCCACGGCGTTCTCCGGTCCAGATGTGGAATCCAGGGGTTCTGCCGGCGCGGGGCTCCGCGTGGTTCTGCGTTACGTCACGTTACGATGGTATCGCGGTACCATAAGTAGCATTTAGTCATCGAGAACGTCGTCCGAGGGGTTTATGGCTGAGAAATTTGAGAATTTAATTGCTCAATTAATTTGATGTGCCTTAATGGCTTTTATAGGCCGTTTCAAGCAGCTCTGATGGGCTGGAAGAATTGAATGCTCGGGCTAAAAGGAGGCATGGAAACGAATGGGTTTAGGGAGGAGAGAGAGGGAGAGAGAGAGAGAGAGAGAGAGAGAGAGAGAGGCAACACAAATGACGGGGTTAAAACGAGGTGTCGTCGAACCCTTTGCACAAAAACAATTTGAGTTGACCTCGGAAAGGAGACAGGAGCTAGGATGCAGCGGAGCGAAGGAGACGGGGAAGTCACCTCCCTCAAACAAAACCCACTTTAGCAGCCATTTGCGTATTCGTCGGAGAATGTACACAGAACACCTCAAGGCCAGATTAAAGTAAATATATGCAATACCAATCAGTGTTTTTTTTCAAAGTGGCTCTTCGAGCGCTGAGTGCCCACTCCTTCCTGGCGTGTAGGCTGTACACTGGCTCATCACAAATGAGATTTTAAGCTCGCGGCTCCAGACCAGCCATACCTGCCTACTTTGGCTGCGGAAATGAGTCTTGTGATTTCAGCTCACTGTTTTCTTTCATCATTGTCCAGTGGGCCTACTTTGGGTGGACTGTAGCACAGTAATGAGTTGCCTTGCTATGTTGCCGTGTCCCGATGGTTCCCCGTAGGGTTGCCCCACCATCTGGATCGGCAGTCGGTTGGCTGACGGGCATGTCGCTCGCTCAGGAAGCCCTCCTGGATGGCCCATAAAGGTGCTTTCTGATTTGTGGCCCACCTCGACCCAAATATTCAGCCGCTGCGGCGGCGAAGATGTAGCGCGTTTATTTTTGGGTCGGGACCGGAAATTGCTGCAACCAGTTTTCTGCGATGAGGCAAAAATGGAATGCGATTAGGGTTCAACCAGGGTTTCTGCCTAAAGTTTTCAATCCAGCACTTGACTAAATATTAGTGTATGGGATTTTTTCCCAAAAGTCACATCACCTTTGACGTTAGGTTATTTGTTCACACAACTCTCTATCACCTGTGAAGATATCCTAAAATTATATATTTATTTTTTACCCTGTTTAATGCTTGGCCATTTGGGCACTTGACATTCAAAGCACATGTCAGCCTTTTGTCTCGAGCCGAAGCCGAGAGTGGACACAAGATGGACACGATAGAGCGACACTCTCTGCACAAACATGGCCTCCACAGCAGACCTGCTTGCAGGGACAACCGCGGCCTCTGCGTGCGTTTAACGTCGGGACGCCTACCAGCGCTCGGGTTGAAAGTATTGCATTGACGTTAAATGACATCCGAGATATTAGCATCCTGAATAACACGACACAGAGATAGACAGACACTGCGCAGATCACTGCCGGCGCAGCGACGAGACGTGTCGGGGGGGAGAGCAGCGGGGAGTCGGGTCGCTGTGTGATACGGCTGGCAAACGGAGACGTTGGAGAGCGGGTCCACAAAACAACGCGGCAGGATGAAAGAAAATATTGAAACCAATTCAAAGTTTTGACACACGCACACGGATCAGAGGAGCCAGTCGAGGCGTGTGTGTGCGTGTGAACATCGCGCGGCCGAGGGTTTGCAGAGATGTCCAAGCGTCTGATGTGCCAAATCCGAACGCGTCCCCTTCGCTCTGTTGTTGTTCAATGGTCTCTTATTTTAGGCATTTTATATTTTAGAGCAGTTTTATTGCCACACATCTAATTGCGTGAATGTAAAGAATACAATGTGCCCTTTATTCAATTCTACAGGCCACCATTAATTTTTCACATTAGCTCAATAAGATCATGATAGAATGGTTTTGCCAATTTTAATGAGTTTTTCATTATTCTGTAATGGAAGATCTTTTTGTATCTAATTCATTACAGCAATGTGGCTCCAGCAAAACTGATGCACAAAAGTTATGCTGAATGTGCTATTAGCATATGATTCACGCTCTGAAATTAATTACCGGCAAAGAAATCCCCCCTTGGATAACCTAAAATATAGATCTGTTGATAAGAGATGCGTCCAGCAGAACACAGTTGTGAAGGTTTTTGGTTCTGTGTTTGAATCTCAGTCTCTGTCGAGCTGTTCAATGAGACAAACAGACCTTCCCTCCGCACAAAAATATTCTCTTCAACGAAAAAGTTTCATAATTCGGTTGGTAATTTTGTGAAATGCAAAAGGGACCAAATACAGAACTAAGAAGTCATAGTCAAACATGCAGCTGAAGTATCCCCCTGGGCATTTTGATGAATGCGAACAGTATTATTTTCCTACAGCTTTCCTCAAAGTTCTCTGTAGGCAGAGCCTACAGAGATCCTTCTGCTGTGTCTATCTGGAACCAAATCGAAACTAAATCTCTGACTCCATCAGCGGCATTGTGAGAAATGTGTGCTTGTCGCACGACGAACGAGCGCGTATTGGATTACATTATCGGCAAATTAGTGTGCATCAGCACCACAAGCTCCCTGCAACATTTTGCATGGATCATTTAATTGCACACTACTCTGTGCATAATGAGGCATAGCGTAGTCGCTGTAAGCCCACAGACTTCCCCAGAACCGTTACAACTCTCCCAGTCCAGGCAGTCAAAGCCATAGACTTGGCTGTGGGTACAATGGAGAACTCACACACAGGGGCCGAAGTCAAATCACTTTGTTCTGCCTTTGGCTTGGTCGTCTTCCACTTCCACTGAGTGCCCTGCTCCGAAATGCAAGCCTCCCTCCGTTGTGTCTTACACTGACCTCCATGTTTACGTGAGAACACAAGAAAATAACTTGACCTACCCCCGTGCACTCTGGGAAAACAAGGGTAGTGCTCAGCCTGTCTTGAGGCGGTGCCCGGGCCACAGTGGAGCACAGCTCTGTATTACAGATGCACGGTCACAGTCCTGCAGCTTTGTGTGTTTGGACAATTCGGGGCATCTGCTCTCTGCTGTTAAACCCAACGCCCGAAGCTTCCGCAGTCAATTCCAATCACTCCGGCCAACAGAGGATCAGTAAACACTGCATTGATTCAGTCCCTTCCCAGGCTTTTTCCTTGGAATCCGAGGCTAGCATAGCATAGCGTTATTACACATTGACGTTGATGGAATTGACCCTCCGACCGGTGTATCTACACAGTGATATAATCACCATAGCAGCCGTCGCAGAACAAATGCAAGGCACTCATTAATGTCCTTCACTCGCGCCACTCGTTCCACTGATTTGTCACTGTGGACTCCACTGGATCCCGGGTCACCGGAGTTATTTATCGCAGACTGTCTTGTCGAAGCCACCGCCGGCCCGCGGTTAGGTTCATCCTCCCTCGTGCCGGCGCGCCCTCGACCTTGACGCCGCCGGCCGGCTACAGAACCCCCAGAACCTCCAGAACCTCCTCTTGGCAAGAAGAAGCTACTGCTACAGCTTCAGCACCACATGTAAACCACTGCTTATTTTTTTGGCAGAAAATATTTTGTTGGCTTTCTTTTCAAACACCGGTATCAGCGGTGCTCGAGAAGCCCGGCGTCTCCCGCCCCGACACTCCCTCGCTGTTGTGCGTTTGGCCCCGAGAGCCGGGGATGTATTCGGAGCACGCACGCAGGGGGGGGGGGGGGGGGGGGGGGGGGGGGGGGGGGGGGGGGATGCTGGGCGGCCGGATCGGAGACGACGGCGGTGTGTATTTCCTGTTTTATTCTGGCCGTCGAGGAAGGCACGCTCCCTCAGGGCTGACCGTGAAACTCACATGACAACGCACCCGTGGACATGCTAGCCACTAAATCACCAAAGTAATTACACAGCAGGCTCAATCTAAACAACAGTCCCTCTGACTAATTGAAGTACCCTTAAGTGTGGGCTCCTAAGTGCTTTCTTATTAATTATTTTTTAAAGGTTAGAATATTCAATTCTTCAAATGGGCCTATAATTGCCCGCATTTTATTTTTTTTGTTGCATATACTTTTTTTCTCTGGGCAGCACTTTGAGGGTCATTTTATGCCTCTGTGGTAGAAAGGTAGTGCTACTCCTGTTATTATTATTATTATTATATTTTTTTTTTTTTCACAAAGAAACTACTACAACACGGAGCTAGAAGTGATATCACTGCTGCGTATCTCTGTGACACCAAGTCAGCTAAAAAGCCAGACCCAGAGCCGCACCTGATTGTCCGTAGACGGTGTAACATCTACGGACCGCCTGGGCTGCAGGGTCTCCACCCCCAGTCAGCTACCAGCACAACACCCACAGAGCAACACAGTGGCCCGCCTCGTGAGGGGAAGGGGATCTAGGGCAGTTCCCATCCTTTTGACCTCCGGTGTACCGCTGGGCGGTCGTCTGGACCTTCTGTGGACCACCTCACCGGCCAATGGTTAAAAGAAGATGAAAACTCAGTGGCAGCGGCGGGGCGGAGATTGCCAGCGCCCTCTTTATAGGAATTACCACTGCGAAGACGGCCGCGGCCAGTGGGAAACACCGGAAATAAAAAGTCAGCAGTGCTGCTTATGCTCCCAGTGTGTGTATTTAGCGAACACAAATGAGCCCAAAACATCAATGGAAAGCATTACAGTGGAAAGTGTGTGATGGAGTGCAGAAAGCCACACTGCCTTTTAAAAATAATAACAAGCCATAGCACTATATTTACGGTCAATATTTATAATATACTTATTTTCAATTATCTTTATTGTGTTTTCATTGTACGCTTGTCTATTTCCAGACCAGCCTGTGGTACCAACCTGTGCCACCGGCTGAAAAGAACTCTGATTCAGGGCACAAGCCGCGTCAGCACGGCCCAAATCATTTCAAGACACTCATGTGAAGCTTGATGGGAAGAATCTGGAGTCCACTGCCCCCAGAGGCAGACCGAGGCCAGACAGTCTGCGGCCGGTGGGCTTAAGGACCACAGCCTCCAGAGGCAGACCGAGGCCAGACAGTCTGCGGCCGGTGGGCTTAAGGACCACAGCCTCCAGAGGCAGACCGAGGCCAGACAGTCTGCGGCCGGTGGGCTTAAGGACCACAGCCTCCAGAGGCAGACCGAGGCCAGACAGTCTGCGGCCGGTGGGCTTAAGGACCACAGCCTCCAGAGGCACACGCTGAGCGAGTTAAAGACTGGGGAGTCTGGCTGCGCGTCGAGCACCTTTAATTCCCTCCATTAGCACTGTGGGTCAATAAGGGCTCGTCTAGGAGCCGTGTGTGTGTGAGCCCCCCGCCAGTGAAGCTGACGTAGACTCGTGGGAACAGAGAGCGGACAGTGGTGGCGTGGTTCGCGTGGCGGGTCTGGGTTCTGACGGTAAACGCAGAGGGTCACCACGGTAACGGAGAGTTGAAAGCACAGTAGAATGCGAACTGGTAGGTGCTGTGCTGAGGTGGATGTTTTTCTTTCCACAGTCGTAGTTTTTATTGTTTGTGTGTTTTCTCAACACATTTGACGTTGCTGCTTTGGCATCACAAACACCTGCTTGAAGAAAGTGTTTGACACTAAGCAAAAACAGTTGAGCTCCAGCAAATAGATGAAGAGAAAATATTTCAGTTCTGGCAAGTTAATATGCTCCTTTCCGACCGTTGGCAAAGTCTAACTTAAATTCCACCTGAGGATACATCATGCAAAGTTACATTTTTTAAACGCTTTCCTGATCCAGTGGTGGATTACGCAGTGTTTCTCAGCTCAAATGGTCCGAGTTAGGAAAGGCTGCAGTAAGTGGGAGATGACTGAGGCGAATGAACACTCCCTGTGTTCTCACTGTGGTGTAAAACCAAATGCTGCACGTGGTTGAGCTATCGTTGGAATTTTGGGTCACCACGACAACTCTTGGTTCTCTCGGTTCAAGGAGCCACAAACGAGCTCGTCCTCTGGTGACCCCATGACCGTTGGGCTGCTGTCACATGACTCATCGAGGCACCGTGCTCGACTCGGACCGTTTTCCAAACGTCTGATCTTTTCGCCGCAAATGTTTGCGTGCGCGTGCGCTGTACGTACGTGACCCATATCTGACGAGGGCGTCTCCTCCCCCGCGTGTTCAGCGGCAGCCCAGCGTGTGTCTCATCTGCATCAGTCCATGAACGACAACAACAACAACAGCAGCAACAGCATCAGCAATGTGAGAAACTAAATGTATTCCACAGCGCAAGCGGACTCGCATGGCGGCAGATCCGCGCGCAGGGACTCGGGTAGCGGTGCCCTCCGCAAACCCGAGTCCGGTCGTCGGTCAGATTCCCGCCCGCCTGTCCCTCAGTACGGTCTCCCTGCGGAAGCCCGGGGGGGGGTCTGCAGTGGAAAACCCATTTGTGCACTAACTTATCCTAAGCACAAACAGGACTGTATCCAAAACTGAACTAGAATCTGTGAAACAAAGCCGACATCGTTGTTCCCCGCATCGTCTGCATGCGCTTACAGTTCCGTGTTTTTATTTGCTGTTGGAATCCGCAGCACGGCATCTATAAGCAGTTTTCAGTTCTTCGCGTCGAGCGTTGATTGCCAAATCTGGGGCCTAACTTAACTCCCAACAACATCAGCTGGAACCGGCAGCTGTTAATTGTAGTGAAGAAGCGCGGGAGCTTAACAAAGACACAAAATGGTGACTTTGGAAAAACATTAGCCGTCGGCTGTACACTGCGAGGGGAAGCTCCGCGTAACCTTGGTATGGGAAACCAGACTCCAGCACAATAACACGGAGGCGAGGGAATTGTATCACTCTCACACACACACACACACACACACGCACACGCACGCACACACCTAATAGACGCACACTGTTGGTAAGATATGAAGGGAGCTATTAAAAATGCAATTAGCTGCAGCTTCATACTCTACATATGAGGACGGAAGGCAAAGCTGTGGGGATTACGCGCTGAACCGGGATGCATTGCCTAGCATGTACTGCCGGGTCTAATCACCACGCTTATGTATATTTGGGACGTAATGCCGGGATTTAGATGTGAGGGGAAGATGAAAACGAGCACAGGCAAACACTGTAGCCGTCTCGTGGCGGGGGCTGGCGCCGGGAATTGTGCGCGATGCGCGGCGCGGATGAACCCAGCGCAGATGAATCTCTGATGAGCGCTCACGCGCGGGATTATATAAGGCGCCCGGACGCCTCCTGAGGCCGTCGCCGTCAAACTCTTTGGGTTTTCTGTTTCCGGTGACTTCCGCTCGCCCGCTGGAGCTCCCGCAAGAAAGCGTCGACTTCGCTTAAAACAATTGAGATTATTTATTCATTTGGTCTTTTTTTTTTTTTTTTTTTTGCCACAATTTACACGGCCAATTTCTGTTCCCTCCCTCCTCCCCGCTGAGTGCTTATCTGGGCTCGACGGACTTGAGCTCAGAGTCTCGGCTTCTCTCCTGTCGGAGGTGACGGCCGGAGAAGCTGGGGTCCGTTGTCACAACGCGGGGGGGCCCCGCAATTAATTTAATTTCTCCGCAGTTAATTTGAATCTAGAATTCAATTAATTTGAATTCCCGGTGGAATTAGTGGAAGGAAGATGGCGGCCTGCGATCACGATCATCCATCGGTCGTGTCGCAGCGCAGAACAGACGGCTTTAGAAGGTTCACCTTCACATCGCAAATTAAAGATAAATGTGTGGCTGTTGTATTACTGCGGCTTTTTTAATCATGAAAGCGGTCCGTTTCGGAGCAGAATTAACATCCCGCCGCCCTGTTCATGGATTCACACCTTGAGGGACTCCATTGATTTCCATTTGTTGAGCTACGAGGGAGGGCTGCGAAAGGGAGGATAGTGTTACAGTGTGTCTATGATATACGGAGAACCAGGCCAGCCATCCGAAAGCTCGCTTCGGGGAACCGGTTCTTCAAACCGCTGGCCGCGGTCCCCAGATCCTCTCCGATAAACACGCGTTGGCGCACGAGACCCAATTATGGTGATGGTTCTGATGAACTCGTGTGAGTCGTCCTCTCGAAGGCGCGAAGTCGTGCGAGACGCTGGGAGATTAGGACGGCGCCCGTGCTCGCGTTGGCGCCGGCGTGGCGAGAGACGGCCCAGGAGATGGTGTGGTGTGTAAATATTGCCCCGTCCAGTTTTGACACCGGCGAGTTGTGAGGGTTCAGTGGAATGCCAAAACAAAGCTGGTTCGCCGCAAAAAAAAACATGTTTTTAATAAATCAATCTTTGAACCTCAGTTGATAGCTTTTTTTTGTTCGCCATTAAATGTGGTGAAACCAGAGCCAGCACACACAGGAGAGCGAGATGGAAATTTGCAATAAATATCAAAGGAAGGCAAGGTGTTTTTATCTTTGGTTCTCTTTTTTTTTTACTTTCTCACTTCCATCATCTATCTTTCCCTATCCCTCTCTCTCTCTCAATCCCTCAACTCTTTTCATTCTCTCTCTCTCGCTCTCTCTTTCTCTCTCTCTCTCTCTCTCTCTCTCTGTCTCTCTCTCTCTCTCTCTCTCTCTCTCTCTCTCTCTCTCTCTCTCTCTCTCTCTCTCTCTCTCTCCCCCCCCCTATGGTGTGTGTGTGTGTGCGTTCTATATTAGCAGACATCAGCTGACAGCTCTATTTTTGTCCCGCGTGCGTTGCCGTAGGTGAAAGGCCACGTTTGGTGCAGCTTGTAGGTCACACGGCGGCGCGGGGGTGAGATGGTGTATCACATCACCCCGCCTGGACGGCCGCCGCCGCCGCGTGTGTGCACCACCGACAATCTCCTGCTGACTCGGGTGACCATGGGGGGACACTTGTTTATTGGAAACACAGACACACACACACACACAGAGAGAGAGAGAGAGAGAGAGAGAGAGAGAGAGAGAGAGAGAGAGAGAGAGAGAGAGAGAGAGAGAGGATGGGGAGAGACTGAGAGAGAGATAGACAAAGAGAGCAAAACAGAGAGAGAGAGACAGAGAGAGACAGAGAGAGTGAGACAGAGAGAGCGAGAGAGAGAGAGAGAGAGAGAGAGAGATAGAC
>OMKI01046537.1:0-10130 GCA_900302315.1 Phycis blennoides
AGGGGATGTTAGGGAGAGGGTTTTGCCAGGAGGGCCCCCCCCACGACTTCCCCTCCAAAACATGCTGAACGGGCGGGTCACCAGATGGGGAGGAGACAGACACGCAGTGTGTGAGTGGGTGTGTGTGTGTGTGTGTTGTAGGATTCTTACATGGTGCTGGTGGTGTAGTTGGTGTCTCCTCCTTCTACATACTGCACCTGGTTGGTGTACACATGTTGCACCTGGGTCAGCTGCTGCTGCACCTGAGGAACACACATGCACACAATAAGATAACCACCTCAAGCATTAATAACACGGACCTGATCAAACAACATGTAACTCCAAGGCTAATTTTCATCCTCCTCCCTGACTTAATGCTGACTTGCTCTGTCCCTTCCTCCTCCTTTCTCCCTCATTCTCCCTTCGCCTCTCCCTTGTTCCTCTCTCACTCTCTCTCTTGCTCTCGGCCTCTCATCCACTACCGTTGTCTCCCTTTCCCCTCGCTCCTCCCTGACCTACTCTGAGCAGCGTGGCCTCGTCCAGCAGCACCAGTGACGCCGGCTGACCAGGGCCCGAGACGCCGGCCTCTGGCGCGTCGAAGCCGCCCACTATCTCTACCTCCAGGCCTGCCCCACAGAGCTGGGCGAGGGCGTATGGCGACCAGGCCAGGCAGGCTACGGTCGGACCGCTCTGCCGCTCCCACTCCTTCTGCTCCCGAGCTGCCTGCAGGCCGCGGGTGTGGAGCTGGAAGCCAGTAGGGGTAAAGTTCAACCCGCACAATGGGGGGTTTTGTGGTGTTTTGTTTGTTTTTTCCTCAACTGAATCTACAATGTCTCCTGAGGTTAAGTTAACTTGCTATGCTATGCCTACCAGCGCTTGCATTGATCTGCTGAGCTCACAGGATATTCACATAAAAGCCCCCGCTTGTATTTTGACTGAACCCTCAGCCGTGTGCAACGGCACAACTAATGAGGGGATTTTCTCAAAAACCTAGATCTGACCACCGACGCTCTTTAGAAATAGACAGAAGCCGACAGTCCTGGAGGTGTCTGTGGGGGTGGTATGGGCGTATTAGCCTGCATTCGGGTTTACCTCCTGGCTGATATGGACAGGCTGTAGACTGGTGACTGTGAGCTGGGCGCCCGGTTCAGCCTTTGCTATCTGAGAGGTAGCCTGCACGACGGAGCGCTGGAGGATCAACACAGACCACACACTCTTTACACAATGCCCTTCCTGCTGCCACGCTCACTTCCAGTCTCTGTGCACGTACATTACATCGGAGCCCCTTTGGGGGGCTGTGAAGTGTGTGTGTGTGTGTGTGTGTTTGTTACTGTGTGTTTGTGTGTTGGCTTTCACCTGCTGAGCAGTCTGCACTTGTTGGACCACCTGTGTCGGAACGCCTGTTTGGACCACGACCGGAGGGGGGCTGGAGTCTGAGACGCTATCGCTGGAATGGAGGGAACCCTCTGGTGGAGGAAGAGGAAATGGAGGATTTCAGTTCTGTATATTAACTACTAGGCACTCGCCTTCTGTCTTCTGTCCAATTTACACGTTGGCGGCCTTTAACCTAGTTTCGCTACGAATGAATCACAGACTCATTTCCCCATAGCATCCAGCTAACTTAGTGTAAATGCTAGGTAGAGAAACTTTCAACGTAGGAAACGTGTTGACTTGAGGAACTCAAACTGCATAAACATTGTTTGTTTGTTCTACCACATTTCGTCATACATGGGGCATTTAAGGCCATTGTGCTGATCCTGAAATAAAAACCTGCGCCATTAACTTGGTCCAATCTGGCCTTACCTGTGACCGTGACCACGATGTACTGCGGCGTGCTCTGACTGTTGCCCGTCTGCGTGGGGGAGCCCTGGATTTCCGCGGTCACATACTGGGTCTGGGCCACCACCGTGGTCTGGGGAGCCTGGTTGCTCCCGGCCGGCTCCTGCCCGTCGATGGTAGGACTCTGGGCGTCGCCGGACGGCCCCGGACCGGCAGCCATGCTGGTGGCGGGGGACGTCTGGATCTCAGCCAGGTACTGGGTGGTGGTGGTGGTGGTGGCGGAGGTGGCCACCGCCACCGGCGACATGGAGACCCCGGCCCCCCCTTGGGGTTGACTTGCCGGCTGTATCTCTCCCACGTAGCCTGAGGTGGCCATGGCTCCACCTGGGAATCTACTACTGGTAAGGCAAACGTAACCACACAGTAGCACAATAATTACAAGAGCAATAATAATGTTTGTTAACCATTTAGCCACTCCCATTTTCAGGATGCCATGTTGGATGCCATCACACTGGTCTAAAATCCATTGCGCTGGCTTTCTGTCAACAATTTAGGGTTCAATATATTCAACTACAGTGCATTCATGAAAACCATCTGGTTTGAGGAGAACAACCAGGAACACTAATATTTAGCTGTGCTAAAAATATTACACACAAGCTGTTAAATAACGATATATACCTTATAGCAATTCACTTTTTGAAGTTCTTTGAATTGAATTTTGTAGAAAATGTCAATTGCTTTTATATTATAACCATGACTTTCATCACAGCTACTGCTGCTAAAAATACATTAGAAGTGAAAGTTGAATTCCTATTATTCTGTTGGATGGTTATTCTCTACAAGCTAAAAGTATTGTCAAAATGGATGTCGTACTGTATATACTCATGAATGACCCATATCAATGGATAATACTTTATTGGTTAGTTGTTCTCTTTGAAAGGAGTTGTGGGGTAGGAGTACTGACTGGGGAAAGCGGTGCGGTGTCACATTACCTGTAATGTGATCACAACATACACAGTTAATATATTCACTGGCTTGCATGAGAACATTGCCAGTCTTTTACTGAATGGGCTACTTCCGCTTCGTTTGACAAAATTCTGAAGCAGATCAGTAGCAAAGTCAGTCTCGTCCCACTTAGTTTTTACAGTTACAGTAATTAGGAGTATGAATGCAGTCTACAGACAACAAAAAGATCTCACTCCTAACTGCTAGGAGAAATCTAAATACACGCACCTGAAAATAAAGACGCCCTTCCCTGCCACGCCCCTTCCCTATTCAACTTCTGACACTTGACGTTGTGCATTCGTGGCTTACACTTTTGTAGGGATTTCTAAATAAGCATATCATCAAATCAGCACCCGAAGGGCAAAAGGTGCAAGACAACTTGCATCCCATTCCATTGCAGTTTATATATTGGCAACAAAGTTGGCCAAACGTAAAGGTAGCTGGAGATCAGCAAGTGATCAATTCCCCACCCAACTAATCGAAGCATTTCATAGTGGACTAACCAGCTAAATGTGGCAGTTGCTCTGTTAGTGGTGACCAGAAACATGGGCTCACCCCGCTGACCATGAATATCAGCACATGCAGTCCTATCGAAACAGCAGCAATGAAAATACAGCCAACATAATGGCTAACGTAAGCATTGATAGTAAGAAATCTGGTCTCTACAACAACCGCCATTTTGTAGCCTTTGCATTTGACATCGCCATAACAACGGCCTGTCTGAGCATGCATCCGAGGAAGCGTCGGCATGGCAAGCACATTACAATGTACACCGAATGAATAGCGAGCACACATCAAGACGGTCAACGAATAGGCTTGGTGATTATTATTAATCCACCAGCTAGCTAACCGGCTAACTTTAGCTTACATTACAATCATGTTATGGCTACTGAAAGAACCAGGAAAACGGCGTAATGTAAATTTAAAGACCGCCTGGAATTAATATATTTCAAATATGCTTAGAGCTTCACCTCTGTTTCCGAGTGAACTTTCCAGCGGTAAAATGTTTTTATTTTTAAGGATTCGTTTGTTGTTGTTGTTGATTCTCGTTGCTGGGGTTCTTGTCGCCAGGGCTACCGCGGCTATGGCGCTTCGTCCTCACCAGGGCAACTGTTGCTACCCACCCGCTTTCTTCCCTCCCCCTTCATTGTTCTGATTGGCCAAGCGCTCCGAATTTCTGTTAAAGAGAAACGACCGATAAACGTATCGATACAAAGCCTTTCCTTTAAACTGTGCCGAAAATCACTGGATATCGTGGAGATTAAACGTTATAGCTACGGAAGATTAAATTCCAGGGAAATTCATTGGTTAATTGTGGTGCTTGTCAGAAATCTGCATTACGTGATTTCTTACAATGCGACTCAGTGTTATGTTTTATAAATCAATAATAGCAAGGCCCTTACGATCATTATTCAGGTCCAGTAGGCTACTCAGTTGTACGTTCTATGTTCTTATTCTCTTCTGCATTATTAAAGCCAGTGCACTCAATGATACATTAGACTTTTTGGGATCATAGCAAGCATCAATAACATTCGAAGACAACCAATCTATTGTAACTGTATCCATGCTTATGATAGTGTAGGGCTCTCTAACAGACCTGGGCCATAGTAATGTCAGATTTTTAAAGTAACTTTCAAGGCAAGAATCGGGAAATCCCTATATCTGATCCTTTTTGGTGACAATGTCTAGTTCAAGACGAACGGATAAACAAGTTGTTCTTTTTCTGTGGGAGTAGATATGGCTTACAGAGTCAGGTCTCTGTTTAGCCTTTATAGAAAAGCTTTAATTGAACCATTATTTATCATATTTATATTTATTCAAATAAAGGAATGTATCTTGTTTGGTTTTATTAGCTTCTTTTATTATTTTGATGTGTTTTCTTTTTCTGAAAGTTTTGAAGCAGTTGCATTGAATAATGCATTTTCTCATACAGAAATGATCCATCAACAAGCATCACTGATGCAATATTTCGCAACCCATATACAATAACAATACGGTCCCTTTCACTGCGTAGGCCTAACTTATTTATATATTATGTATCATGTTATATTATTTATCATCATGGCATGTGTTGATATGTTTGGCTAGCTAGATTCACATTCACCAGAAATGTCACGTTGTTTTCTTCTTATGAACAGATTCATTACAAATTCATTATCCCCCCCATTGTCACCTCCAAAAATGAGTGGCCTTTGACCTCTGGGATCCAGATAATACTGTGACTCCTGTCTGACTCATATAATGACTTCTACGTTATCTGACTTTGGAAATATCACGGGCCTGGCACTGATCCTTTACCCTATACCCAATAGAGTGAGGTGAGAGTGGTGGTTTGCCGGGTGAAAAAGAAATGAATAGGTCTACATATAGACATAGATCAGATAGAAAGAACGTTAGAACAGACTCAGGAATATTACTGTGTAAAATTATGAGCAATTGGCCTTATTCCCATTTACATTTAGATTTAGGGCATTTAGCAGACGCTTTTATCCAAAGCGACTTACAAAGAGTACATTTGTCATAAGAAGGTGAAACATTTCATTTCTGCTAATACAGTAAGAAAGTCACCAGAACAAGTTTCAAGCATTTCAATTGCTAGATTAACGATTGCTAGTATACAACATCTCCGACTAAGTGCCAAATTACAAAGAGCGATTAAAGTGCCAAGACGTACAACACATAAGAGCATGAGGGTAGGATTATGCAGGGTTCAGGTGAACTCTGAACAAGTGGGTCTTGAGTCTCTTCCGGAAGATGGGGAGTGACTCTGCAGTCCTGACATTGGCAGGGAGCTCGTTCCACCACTGCGGTGCAAAAACGGAGAAGAGTTGAGATTTCGCCATCCGACCTTTTCCTCCTTTTAGTGATGGCGGTACCAGTCAGAGGTAGTTGAGCGGAGTGCTCCAGCAGGGGCGTGGTGTTTCACTATTGATAATTCCCCTGACGTTTTGGTTATAAACACGAGCTGGGAGATGGATCTGAATGCTGAACAGTTCCGTCACCCAGCTAGCATTAAGAACCAAGACAAGACCAAGATGGCTGCAAGGTGAATAAGGCCCATTGCTGCTAATAATTCTATTGTGTGGCCATAACAACAAGTCAAGTCTAACATATGTGTCTGAAGAGATCTGGAAGGTTCTCTTTAAGAATGGCCCTTGCAGTGAACGGTATGTTGCAGATCTCTTGTGTTTTGGAATCCAGTTGTTCTGTAATCAAACTGACTGTGAATGCATGGAACACTCAATAATAAAGTGAATCACATTTATCGAGCCGTTGGGACTTTTCCAACACCAACACAAGTCGGGAGCAGGAGTGGGGTCTACATTTTTTCAAGCCAGGTCAAAGTGAGTATTATGTTGTGTACAGATAGTCACTGCATAATAGAGTGTTCAAATTCAGTTCTGAAATTCAGTCACATCCCAGAGGTTGTGACATCCGCCATATTGCCTAATTATTCCTACTTTTGTTTTGATAAAGGTCTCCCACTGTATCTCTCGCCCCAATCTCTTAGTCCCTCAGACAGGCGTCTACATGCGTAGTCGGCCCCTCGTCATCACCGTGCAGGCTGCGGAACCCCCCTTATAAACAAGGCCAGGGTCACGCTGAAGAGTCACTGCCACACCAAACCACACGCAGAGAGCCGAGCGCCGTGCTCCGAACAACACCGGCAAAAAGCAAAGACAGAGACAGAGGATAAAGTGTTGACTGCAATTCAGTCATCTCCTTCAGACAAGTGCACTCGCACTGGTGGTTGGCCTGCTGTTGCGCGAGTGACTGTGTGTGTGTGTGTGTGCGTGTGTGTGTGTGCACACGTGTGTGGTCGGTGGGGTGCACTATGTGGAAAGCCATAGCGTTGGCGGTGTGCCTGCTGGTGGCGGGCATTGGCGGCGTCGAGGGCCAGTCTTACGGCGTGAAGCTTTGCGGACGAGAGTTCATCCGGGCGGTCATCTTCACCTGCGGAGGTTCCCGCTGGAAGCGGTCCCTGGGCAGCGCAGGTGAGACACCCGCGGCCGTTACCGCACCACTGTGGACACTGCACACAGCAACTGTTATGATTCGTTTCAACTGTGATGCTTGGATCTGGGAGTCTGTGTACGTTTGTCTTGTTGGGTCGCTTTGCGCGTGAAAGTCATTTTTTGTGTACTTGTTTGTTCTTGCTGTGCAGTGTTGTGTCGTGTGTGCTGTGCCATTTGCTGTCTTACGTGTTTCTGTGTATTTATGGTACTCTGTTCCTCGTTTTTGTGAAGAATTATTTGTTATTCACGATAATGTGTTCAGTGCAGTGTCTTTGTCGTACACAAAATAAATGAAACAGATATGAGTGAGTGTTCGTTGTTCAGTTGGTCACTCAGAATCTGAAAACAAAGTGAATGGGACTCAATCTGAACACCTCTTTTGCAAAGGCATGCATCATGTCATCATCACAAGCTAATGGGAAATAAGGGGACATTTCCCCTTTGGTCACTGTATTGAGTGGCGAAATGCAAAAACAAAACAAACAAAATGAATGCACGGTAACTTCTGCTTCTCACCCCCCCCTCCCACACACACACACACACACACACACGTCACTGCTCCAGAAGCAGACGCGTTGGGCTCCCCGCCGGGTGGGCTGTCCGTGGAGGGCTGGATGACCCAGGCCGGCGGCGCAGATCGCAGCCTCCAGCCTCAAGAGGAGGACCCCGGCTGGTTCCGCCGGACCGTGAGATCCCTCATCGCCGAGGAGATCCTGGAGGCCCTGCGCACGGACGACCGCAAGGGCCGCGGCGTGGTGGTGGGGCTGTCCAACGCCTGCTGCAAGTGGGGCTGCAGCAAGAGCGAGATCAGCTCTCTCTGCTGATGGAACACGCTCAACACAAACGACGCCCGGGAGGAACGGAGCGGACGGAACGGAGCTCAACATGTGGAATGGAGACACAGACAGACGGACAGACAGACACACACACACACACACACACAGGGCCAGATTAACACTTTGCTGTACCCTGGCAACAATATTCTAGGGCCCCATCATCACAACCCCAGGATCACCATAATTGGCAAAATACAGAATACATTACAGTAATATACAGTAAATATACTCAATACTTCAATAACTAACTGTCATCAAGTGCATTTTGATGTACAGATGTGCAAATGCTAATAGAACTACAAATGCACCACTATGTGTTCCTGGCAAGGCCACTCACTCACATGTGATGTTATGAAAACAAAACACATCAGCATCAGTATAATCTGGCAACATTTGACCCACTATATAAAGAGGGAAGGAAGTGTCATCCATTTTCACAAAAAAATAAATAAGCAACCACTTTCAAAGCATCCAATATTTATTTAACAACACCTATTCCCAACACAAATGTATTGAACTAATAGAGCCATCACAGAGGAAGACAAGAACAAAAATCCACAATCTCCAAGAATCAAGTAGCATTTTGGTCCTCAGCTCATTTTAAACAGAAATCACTGTCACCTCAGAATTCAACAGGACAATCAAAGTTATAGTGCAATATAAACATTTTGAAATCTGCCTGTTTTCTGTCAACAACAATAAACAATTTACAGCATTTTCATGGAGCCACCACAAGGAAAAATAAAATAAAATGCAGTATCATCTGCTCCTCAGCTCATTTTAACTTGTTTTAAAACAGGCTGTGAACATTAGCTTGCGCCGGCAGTGAAAAAATGTCCTGGCTAGCTGAGCTGTCCTCATTAACGGAAGATGCCTTAGCACAATAGTTGGTAACGCTAACTTTAGTGAAGAAATTACCTATTTTCAGTATATAATTTAAAATTTCGGCGTTTCTGATGTCCTGTCTCCTTTTTTAATTTCCGTTTCGCGCTCCCACTTAGCTTCTCCATGTTTTTTGAGTTGTGTAGCGGCGCTTGACGTCACGCAACTTGCTCAGTGCACGTTGATTGGCGTCACCTTTGACCCGCCTCATACGGGCTGACCAATGAGGAGAGGGTCTCAGCTCACTGTCACAGTCACAGGAAGCCAGTGGCAGGGATTCTGTGCAGCTCATAGATAGACTGCATAGATGCAGCGCAACGGCTCTGGCGGACAGTTTAACATGTAAGCCAGAGATAACCAGATATTTTGCTTGTGCCCTCACTGCCCTGTGCCCTTTAGATGTCGTGGGCCCCTGGGAAATTGCCCAGTTGCCCATATGCAGGGCCAGATTAACACTTTGCTGTACCCTGGCAACAATATTCAAGGGCCCACTTAGCTTCTCCATGTTTTCATTTTTTTGAGTTGTGTAGCGGCGCTTCACGTCAGGCAACTTGCTCAGTGCACGTTGATCACGTTGTCACCTTTGACCCGCCTCATACAGGCTGACCAATGAGGAGAGGGTCTCAGCTCACGGTCACAGTCACAGGCAGCCAGTGGCAGGGATTCTGTGCAGCGCATAGATAGACTGTATAGGTGCAGCCAGGGCAGTTGCTAGGAATTCTGGGCCCCCTGAAAGAATATCGGTGAGGGCCCCTCTACCCCATTCAGAAGAACGGACCTTTCGGTCTTTATTGGTCATTCTCACTATTTTTTTTTGATACGGGAATGAAAGTTGTTCTCTGCATTTGACCCATCCTATGGTACATAGGAGCAGTGGGCTGCTATGTTCAGCTCCCGGGGAGCAAGTAGGGGTTCAGTGTCTTGCTCAAGGACACTTCGACATGCAGACAGTTCATTGCCACCTTCAATTTTCAGCATTCTTTGATGGTGCCTGGTGTAATACACCCAATTTGTTTCCTTTTTTACGATTAACGACTTAACAAGTCAGAGTATTCTTATGTAAATTATGTATTATTAGTTGTCTTATTCTCATTTCACTGATTTGCAACACGTTATTACACCTCTGATTGCAAATACATTTTAAATTAACCACTCAACAAGTAGGTAGTGGGTATTTTATTGTAAGCCTATTTAACAATCAAGCACTGATATGCAAAAAAAACAAAAGTGTCCTGGCTCAAGATAGTCCACAGGTAAATATGTAGCATTTAACTTAAATGTGCAAGTAAAACAAAGAGCACATGGAATACATTGTTGTAAAACAAATATCAAAAACAACCAAAAGCCTCATCTAATCTCAATTAAAGTTTAAAGTGGCTTGTTTGTTCACTGTAAGTCTCATCAGAAAGCCCAACGCCGGGCCTTTTGGTTAGCAAATTCGCTGATGAGGTCTTTGAAGTCCAATTGTCGGCTTAGCTGACTTTCAATTGAAAGTCTAGCAAGGCTATTTAGCCTCTCTTGGCTTGTTGTGGATCTGAGATAGTTCTTAACTAGTTTCAGTTTGCTAAACGCCCTTTCTCCACCTACAACAGTCACAGGTAATGTACAGAAGATTCGGATGGCAACACATACT
>OMKI01046543.1:8385-21447 GCA_900302315.1 Phycis blennoides
TTGAAAAGGGGAAAGGGGGGGGGGAAGGGGTGGTGGGGGGGGGGGGGGGGGGATGACTTTCTCTCCGCCCTGAACTCATTGCTATTCCCCACCAACAGCAGGCTTCCTGCTAATAGGATGGAAGCCCCGAGGCAGTGAGATCTGCTGCGAGATGGAGCAGACCGGTGGGCCGGCAGACCTGTACCACGCGCTTGGGCGCGGCAGCAGCCCGGCCCGCCGGCCTTTCCATTCCCCCCCCCACCCCCACCCCCCCCCACGACTTCCATCCTGCAGCGAGGAGCGGGGAAGGAGCAGGGAAGGAGCGGGGAAGGAGCCGCGAGGAGCCATCAGAGCTGCCAGGGATCTTGGGTGGCTCACCACGATGGGCAATTACAGCGCGTGTTGCCAAAACCTCAAAACGCGAAAAAAGACTGAGAATACTAATTCCAATATGATGCCCGCTGGGTTGCATCGCGTGACATTTAATGAGTTTGGAAAACACACACACACACACACACACACACACACACACACACACACACATTTGTTGGATAGACTTTGGATATGCTTATGTGTCGCTTTAGTGCTTATGTTTGAGAGCCCATTTGTGTCAGGTCATGGAAACCGGGGACACAAGTCGTCCCTGGGGCATTATGAGTTATTCACAGATTCTGAAAGTGTAGTTTCTAAGCTTTCCAACGATGTGTAACACATGGAAATCTGACAATATTTGGAGAAGTTGTGGCCATTTGAAAGTAGACACATCACAAAAGCTAAAACTGAGAAAAAGCCTCCTAAAGATTTGCAGTTGCTCTCTATTGGCACACCCGATTTCAAACACAAAATGTATACTTTTAAAGAAACCAATACTGTTATCTGAAACATGGAGAGGCTTCTCTGTGATCTCAACTAACAGATTCTGCCAAAAAACGAATCACAAATTTTGAAAAAAATCACTTCTTTGTTAATTTGCGCAAATGTTGTGTTGGCGACTTGTGTCCTTGGATTCCATGACCCGACACATTTGGGTGGCACGAATGACCTGATTCCCGATCGGCCGATTTACCTTTTGGGCATTTGCTATTTACTAATATTATAGAGGTTATTAGTAAAAATGTGACTCACTTGCCCCTTGAGCAAGTTATATATTTAGTAGGACGAATCTTAAGATGTAGTTCTAGTTGCACATCCTGTTACTTTACATTGACTATGGCTGCAGTTATATATCGTTATATAAAAACAGTTACAGAGTCACAAAACGAAAAACCAGGGGAGGTAAGAAGTTTTCTCATTTAGACCATCTATAATTCCAAGAGGGAGAGTGCTCTCCCTTGAAAGATCGAAGTCATTTCTATTTAACCCATAACTCTGTGCTTCCAATAAGAGTGGGCAAAACAAGCTAACCTTGACCCAGAATGAGACATATATGCCTGCTGCTTTTTCCAATTTCCTATAGTCAGCCCGAAGGTCTGTGTGAAAATCATTGTGTGGCTCTACCTTTACAGCATACATGACAAATATGGCTGACGGAGTGCTCCACTCCAGTCACCGTTCTGTTGGTTGATCATATCGGTGCCCTGAAGTCATTTGCTCTAATCACAGTGATCCCTTAGCCCTGACACACACATACTTATCTTTCAAATGGGCCGACAAAAAAATATCACACCTTGTGTCATCGTTAAGAAGAGACATTTTATTCACAGGTACTGTAAAAGTAAAACACAAGCTGCCATATCATACATTTATACACAGGATTTGAAAATCCTATAAAAAACCAATGATATTTGAAAATATGGGTATCGATATGAAATATGACCTTACGTACAATAATTTCTTGGAAAAAAAGGTCTCTGTCGGATAATAGTAATTTCATTTATGAGCTTTACCCTACAATAGTGAAAACAGAGGTTATTATACAAAAATCAGAATGGTAAAAATGGAGTACAACAGTATTAAAAATGATTAAAAAAATCCCATGCAGCATCTTCGAAGAGGGCCTGAGAAGGTATTACAAAGTAAAGAAAATAAAAATAAACTCAACTGTCATAGTTATAGAAATTTGTACCCATCCAAATACAATATAATCATTTTTTTTTTAATATTCTAAATACCCGAATTCCACAGCATCCTCATTAATTGTATCATCCATCATCATCCATTTTGGGTAAAAACTGGCACATTCTAGCAGCTGCAAAGAGCCGCTATAATGATTGAGCTCTGCTAAACCACGACGATCGCAAATGTTTCTAATGACGCATTGCGTCACTTTACGGCACAATCTCTTTCGACACATTTCTTTTGGAGTCTTTGATTGAGACACTGAACATGTTGAAACTACCATGACAACGAAAATCATTTGGGGGCCGGGAAACAAAAACTTAGCTAGTGTGGTGTGCTTCAGCTCAAGCTCAGCGTGGGGGGCGCAATAGGCCGCGACACACCGCTTTCTACGTCTTTCCGTCGCGGTTCTTAAGTAGCCAGAGAGAACGTAACGTTATGCATAGAACCAAAGAGTCGAGCACCACTCAGGGGAGAACGCCGCAACACAGGCCCAGCAGATGCAGCTCATCAATGTCCCTTGTATTGTGAATCTAGCAGGACCCGGTCCAAAAATCAGTTAGCGATACAACCGGGCGCACTTACGAGCCCTGCTGTGAGTGTAGATAAATCGTCGAGGTTAGGCTGCCAACACTAGTGTTGCAGTTTCCCCCTAACTGGAAAGTGTGGCAAGCAAAGTGAACAGTTTAATCACGTTTAACAACCAAGTAGCCGCCGCGGTGGCCCCGTATGACATGATATGTTTTGGTTTATTCCCACACTCTCGGCTAGGGAAGAAAACATGGCCGACCCACGCCTGAGTGACCCCCCCACCACCTAACTGCTGCTTTAGCTAAGTGCGTCCACTGAGACCCATTCGATCAAGGCAACTGGAGGGGAGAACACATTCACTCAATCCTCGCGAGCATTCCCAGCCCAGCTGGCAGTGGATGAGTGATAAACAGCAACTGTAGACCTTGAACACATAACCCAGACCGGTCTCAGAAAAAAAGGGCTAGAAAACTATAGAACCAGAGAGATAACATAAGGCGCAAGAGGCTGGATGGACATGGGAAAAATGCTGACTGAGGTTTGAAACATGAGAAAAAGGCAGAGAGAGCAACAGCATTACCGTAGTGCTGTCCTTTTATCGTCTTTTTGATTTATTTTATTTTTTTTACCTAAAAATGATATTTGTACACACCACATAATCATATAAATACACTATACAATGCAATATAAAACCCTTTTTTGTTTTAAAAAAGGAATATGATCGGAGTTAGATATGCCAATCAGGATACCTGCCCCCATAAAAAAAAAAAAAACAGGACTCACAACAAGACAAGTAAAAAAGGCACTTCTGGTTGTTGTTCATTGACTTTTGGGTAAATGATGGCCGCTCGTTCGCCATGCAGATAACAGCATTTGTGCACACGTTTCTCTCCATTTACAACGCATTATAGAAAACGAGGCACTGCAGCTAAGTGGTTGAAATCCTCTCTGCTCCCATGCAAAGACTCACTCGCTGATTTCGTCTTTTCCTTTCTTCTCAGGGGAATGGGGTTTTTGCCCTTTTCAAAGCGTTCTTTTCACTCCAGCGACTATCCATTCACTGGCTGCTACATTTCTTCATCCTTCCTCACTTTCACTTCCTGGATCCTCTATGTCTCCTTCCTCTCCCTCTCTCCCCTCCTTAGACTTCTACTTCACAGGGTCCTTCTCGTATGACCGCCGTGGCCGGTGTGCTGATGTCGAAGCAGGTCACCATCATGACGCGGGACTTGCATAGGTTGACGCAGAACTCCAGCTCTTCGGTCGCCTCCACCAAGGCCTCCAGGTAGTCTGTGGATTCTTTGTCCAGATCCTGGTCCACCTCAACTGTCAAACGCAAAAGGCACCAAGGGTTCTTATGTCAGATAGCAGTGCTTCGTTCGAATCTCCTGATTACACACAACATGCGGTCAACGTAACGATAATGCGCCCTGTGGTACCGAAGAAGGAGGTACTCACACTCTCCGATCCACTTCCTGGGGTCCATCATCAACCTGGCTTTGGTGTCCTCCAGCTCCTCCCACAACGCCTCGTGTTTCGCCCGGAGCTCTTTCACTTGCTGCTGCCTTTTCTCCAGCACCTTCAGCTTACTGTTGAAATACTGCAGGCCCTGAAAGAGAAGCACGCATGGCATGAGATGGCTGGAGATGGATTGAGAATAGACATGGCTAGCGTATGGTTTGGGTGCATTACATTTCTAAGTATCTAAAGTATTACTTTGTTTCCATAAAACCGTCATTTATTCTTTCTTTTTACTAAAGCCCACTACGTTGGAGGACAATAAACGGACCCAGAAATGTACAGTTTGACAAATGGAAATGAAGCCATTAAATGTAATGCTTACCTTTTCAACATCCTGAAAGGGTTGCTGAAAGGGAGATGAAACATATTAACATATTTTCCATCCGATTTGCACATTACAAAATAAACATTGACGTGGAGATGATGAACAGCATGAATGTACTATGTATGAATATATGCAGACTAATGTACTTGAACCAGATTCTAACACTAGTTTGTAATGATGAGAAGGTCACGGCTATGGCTGTTCATTTTTTATGCCAGTCAACCAGGGATGGCTGGTAAGGAGACATTGTAAATCATCATTAGCTAATTGAGAGTGAATCAAACGATGATCCAGGGGGTTTAATATGTCCTCTTAACAAGTCCTTCTCTCACCGGCTTACTTGCAGGAGCAGTTAATGGCCCACTGGAGAGGAGTACGCTATAAAGAGCCAAGTGGCCAGAAACGAGCTCTGCTGATGGGCTAATAGGGGTTGGTGGCGGTGGCAGATGTGGCGTTCATCAACCATTTCTTTCTTGACCACCAACATTTACCATCGTTTCTCTCAAACTTCTGTTCCCAATCTGTAACCGCCATCACCACTACGGAAACCACCAGTGAGCACCAGCCACCGGGCCATGGTGTTCCAATCCCAATTAGATCCAGACGGTAATTGCCTTCTGATCTTTCCACATTCCTGGGAAGCTCTGGCAGAATCCCAAGCCTTGGGGTCGGGTCCCAGACACTAACTCTAGGATTTGCTACCAGGCAGACTTAAGGTCAGACAGTCTGAGACACATTATTCCTGTCTTGTACTTTAATAAGTTTCTGGGAATGAGTAAGCAAAGACTTTCCCACAATGTTAGTCAATGTGTTGTATGTGGAGCACGTATGGAGCCAATGTGGCACATGTAAAACATTGGCGTGGCTCTGCATTGCAATAGGATGTGTTAAATCCTGAGATAATGCTCCATGGGATCTAAAATAACTTCAGACATTTGATGCCTCTGGTCACGCACAGAGAACAAGCCAGAATCGTCCCCTCTGCCCACCTCTGCTATTTCCTCCTGTCTCCGTCTTTGGAGTCTTTCCACGTCGTCGATCTCATACACCTTAATCTCAAAGGGTTCCTTCAACGGCCCAGACATGGGGGGCAGGTCCACCCACTGGCCCGCTGTGCCCGCCTTCTTCCCCAGGGATGATGTGTCTGGCATGGGAGCTGGGATGAGCCGTCTCCTTTGGAAGCCTAAAGGAACCGAGCGCAGCAGACACAGTTACAGTGCGGGAATACAATAATGGTTTTCGCCGGCCACTGTGTGTAAATATGTATGAGTCTCGCTCTGAGATGTTGAGAGTCGTATGAGGCTTTAGGCAGGCCTGCTGTGTTATGTTGATTACATATTTATAAGGGCTTCATGACTCCTGATTCTCAAGCTGCACAGTATAAACAAATTCAAAAGGTTGGTTTACTGCAGACCAAAACCTGCGCTAAAACCCACACTCTATATTCAAGTCTTTCTATTTGATCAAAATATGCAGTATATAATTATAGTGCATATCCTGATAAATAAAAATAAGTTAAAAGTAACTCGGCACCTGTGTCTGGCTTATTTCCTCTGGGAATGGATGTGTTTGGTGCAGCAGCAATGGATTAATTGATTTGAATCTACTAAAGAATAATCTACTTCTGCATTTTAAAGTGTGATATCAGATAACGGCGGTCTCAGATTTACACCAGTGCATGTATAGACATAGAGATTCTACCAAAGTCACACAGGTTGCGTTCTCACCGTTAGATCTCTTCTTGGGGGGCTTGGTGGTCCTCATTCTGCTCGACGACATTCCACTCTCGCTCATCGAGTCGAGGGCTGAGGAGGCGCTTCCTGTGGCCTCGCTGTCGCGGATCATGCTCTCGTAGCCGCTGCTGCCACCGCTGTGGTAGAAGAGGGCAGTGCGGCCCATGGCCGGAGGGAGCTCCCCGCTCAACACGCTGCTGTTGTCACTGCCATGGCCGCTGCTGTAGCGCTGGGGCCTCCTGGGGGCCGTGATCTTACTGTACGGGGAGGGCAGCATGGCGGTGGGGGATTTGTCCTCCCCGACGTTAACCCCACTGTCATTCCCACTGTCCGAATCCCCCGAAGCGCGGACGTGCTTGCCCGATGCAGTGCTCGATGCTAACTCGCTCACCCGGCTGTTGGCGGCCCTTATGGCCTGCTTGGTGCCCATAATGGTGCCCCTTCCGGTCTTGCCGCTGACAGCCGTCGTAGTGGTCCTGGTGGCCGACGTCCTTCCGGACGGAGGGAGGTTGGCATTGGCACTTTTGGTCACCGGTTGTGCTAAGGACTTGGTCGAGGAGCTTAGACCTTTAGAGTTGCTAGCAGACAGTGAGCGCGCCTTATTTCCATTCATCGCTGCTAACGTTCTGGGGTTAACGCTTGCTTTCGCCTGCCCGGGTTTACCAATACCTCCGGGGCTTCCGCATGGAGATGGCGGGGAGGTAGCGATGGGAGAGCTCGACGAGTTAGGAATCCCAAAGCGAGGAATAGACCTGCTGGACTTACTACTGCTGCTGCTCCCCAAACTGGCCCCACTGTTTTCCCTACTGAGTACAGGTCTTGAACCTGATAGGGACACGTTGTCACACCTCTCTAGAGACATGTGACTGCCGTAATGAAGCCCGCTGTCACCTCTGGGCCCTCTGGCCTTCAGGCTTGAGGTAATTTTGGTGGCGGAGAGGTCAGCCTTTAGACTGGAGGTTTTGAAGCTGCTGATGTCTCCTCTGCAGCGGACCTCCAGCTCATCCTCTGAGACCACTGACCGCAATGACGAGGTCATCCCTGCCTCCCCATAGGCTAACCTTAAGGCACTTTGGGGTAGCAGAGTCTTGTTCTTCTGGTCAAGACTGGACTTTCTCACTGGAGGGGGAGGAGGGGAAGTGCCACCAGGCTTCGGGAGAGCGCTGGCTTTCTGTGTGTTTGCCTTGCTGTGTTTCCCTAGAGAGGAATACTTTAGGCTACTGGTCGATCCAGTGACATCCTGTTTCCCCTTGGACTCTGTTGAGGCGTGGATGACAGGCACGGTCCCCAAAGTGGTGGCCCCTCGCCTGAGCAGAGGCATTCTGCTCGGGGTCTCGGCTTTCCTACTGGCTGACTTCTCACAGCCATCGACCACCCTTTGGGACGAGGTTGAACCCTGGAGCTTGGGTGGACGAGGTACGCTGTTGCTGCTGATAGGTGATTTGCGGGACGGGATGCCACTCACTGGGTTTTTGATGAACCTGCTGGTGATAGTGGGCTCACATAATTGGGGTTCTGGGGGGTTGTCGATGCGATGCCAAGGATTATCTTGCCTGGTGTCCTTACTCAGGGCCTCCCTACTACTACTGTGGCTACTGCTATAATGGGAAATGGATGAGGTAGGTTTAATTTTCCTGGGAAGACTGGAGTGGACTATAGAGGGACCTTGTGGGGGTTCAGAGGAACTAAGAGAATGAGCTTTAGTTATTTTGGAGGTGAACTTCGGTGACCCTTTAGCTGACTGAGTTGGGGCACACTTGGTCAGGGATAATTTGCCTGATGCTGTGCCATCACTGTCAATGTCAGAGAAACTAAAGCCACTGTCGTTGAAGGAGCTCTTGGCATCTCTTGGGGACGGCTCACAATGGAACATGCCAAGAGAGTCTAGGTAAAAGGTCCCCTCGGGTCCCACGTGCTTGGCCTGTGGTAGAAAGACATCGGTAGACTGAGCGCCTTCGCTCTCCACGGTGCATATGCTAACCTCACTCAGCCAGGAACTGATAGACGAGCCCCTGCTAGCCATGCACACTATAGTCTCCTCCTGGTATGGTGTAACCACCTCGGTGTTAACCTCTGGCCCTCCGGCAGCTGATGTGTAAGCATCAAACTCATCGTTGATGCTGCTGATGATGCTGACAGGCCGGGATCCAGAGGCCAGTGCCTGCAGGGAACAATCACTGTTAAAGCTGATGATGCTCGAGGGTCGGCCCCCATCTACAATGCTGCCTATGGCCAGCTCCTCCACCACGGTGAACACCAGCTCGTCCTCCCCATTCAGCTCCACCGGTTGTTGCAGGGTGACTGTGGCTCTGAGAATGTCTCGATCCAAACACCTCTCTCTCAAGGTGGGCCGCATCTGGCTCACCTCCAATGGGGATCTGACCATGTGGGAGGTGAATGAGTCCCCCTTTTTCCCAGCTTGATAGCTCATTCCAACAGGAGGCATTCTGGTGCTACACCGTTCCTCATTGTCTCTGTGGTCTTTTTGCTGGGGAGGAGGTGGAGCTGGCTTTGGCAGGGGCTTCTTATTCAAGAACACTTTCTCCCTTACTACGGGCTCTGAGATAGACACTGCAGCGCCACCCTGTTTGTTTGGGCTGGTTTGAATGCCAGACAATAAGATCTTCTCACCATCAGCACTAGTCCTACACATACTCTGAACACTGTCAGATGGCACCCTTTCCACAGGTATGCATTGCCGTTGGGCATTGTCCAGTTTAGATTTAGTGTCAGGGTTGCTGACTGCCGGAGTGGCCGCAGACTTAGGAGATGGTTTGGGTGAGATGCTCTCTTGAGAGGAGACGCTAGCCATGATCTTCAAGGGACTATTCCCTTGACCATCTTTAGGCTTGTCCATCTTGGGGCTGCCCTGATTTCCCTTGCCTTCCCCAACAAAAGCAGTGGGTTCTTCACTGCCATCAATACACTCTAGCCTCTCCTGCAATTCTGCAAATGTGTTGCATTTGAAAAAGTGGTCTCTGTCCAGAGGGCCGTCTTTTGTAGACCTCCTTCTGTTCAGAGAGGGAATGATTGGAACAAAGGCAGGGGGACCCTCGTTGTCACTAAGCTCCCTGTCTGAGATAGCAGCTCCCCCAGGGCCAACGTAAATCACTGTGTCGCAGGACTGCTCGCTGCTGGAGGAATATTCTTGGTCACTGAGAAAGGAGGGTAGGTCTGGGTCCAGAGCGACTGTCCGGGGGTGGAAAGGTCTGAGATGTGGAGGCCGGCGGATCCTGCCCTCCTCACAGGAACTCTCCCCACCAGACGAACTGGATGCATACTGCAAATATGAGAATAGAAGGGACCTCACTATTTGTATGCATGTGTATGAGTGGGTGGGTGTATTGGGTATGTGGGGTGATTTAACATTAACAAATATGTGCCGATCATTTTTTTTATTAATATTCATCGGAATCCCTTGTTGGATTTAGGACAAAATCAATTGCAAAACAAATATAAATTTCTCTGAAATTGATCCGGTCAATATGTTCAGAAAGGGTAAGAGTGCACGTCAATAGCCATACAGGAACGAATGTCAATAATATGAATTGCGCTTGTGTATGAACTTCATTATAATACTGCCTCTGACCCATACTAAATAAATACATGCTGTCATTCCACCTAATTATCTGAAGCCTATATTTCCCTAATCTGAGGAATGCATTACACAGATCCTTAGGCAAGAAGTATTGATTACATGATTAGCTGTTGAGGAGCAGGAAAAAACTAGCTCTGAATTATAGAGCTAATAAACTTTCATTTGCAGAAGCATACATTCATACAATAATGAGCTGGATACGGAGATACAAATGTTGCAGAGATGCGTGGCAGAGACACAAATGTTCTTACCATTCGCAACATTTAATAACATTACAACAACTCTGCATCGGATATTTAAATAACTGAAATGCACGATCACAGTATTGCTCCACGCCGACATTTAAGTTGTTTCCAAGGACATCCGACAACACGTTTCAAGCATTTTCCATCAAGCCTGAAACTGCACCGCAGCATGCCACTGTAATGGGCAACACGTTTCCTGAGTCCCGTCGGCATACCTTAGTTTTCTTTTTCCGCATGCGGTGGATGCGGGAGGCCAGTTGGATGGTGTTGAGGGAGTCGGCGTAGTGGGCCGGGGAGTCCGAGATGTGAGCGATCATGGTGGTCCTGCAGTTGATGTTCCCCAGAGACTCCCTGAGCAACATAGTCAGCTTGCTGTCCCTGGATCAGTGTGCACACAAGACCGTGATCAGCGAAGCAATGCTTTCAACAGTACAAAGGCATAGAAGAAAAGTAATGACAAAAAAAAAACCCAATGGCACACTCATTTCGTTTGGAAAATATATTTTGCACAGCCTTCAAAATGCATTAGTGGAAGCTCGACGCGCCCTCTAAAATCGGCGCAGACTGCGACTATCCAGATACATCTTGACGACACACAAGTACGACATATGAATACGAGAGGATTTTTGGTTTCCTTACCTATAAGGTACATGCTTGGCTCCATTGGCCAAAGCCATGATGACGTTTCCCAGCGCGTTGAGGGACAAACACAGGCCGCCCCCGCCGTCTCGGCTCTTGCTTAAGTCCTTCTCGCAGCTCCCCAGGTCTATGAGGTGCAGCCGGCTCCGTCCGCCAGACACTGTGGAGTAGCACAGGTGCGGTCGTCACTTTGGTGCAGACACTCCCACGTACAGGTCAGCGCACACTGCAGTGGTATGACTGCAACATGGTGGGGGGAGGGGGCTGACATGTGGGTGAGTAGGCCAATCTTTAGTGCTTTACTGGACTGGTTCAATTCCTACCAGCGTCAAAGCCATATAGGAGTGTTAGGTAGGAGGTAGGAGCTGTCTACATCAGTTAAATAGGTAGCAGTAACAAAAAAGGAACATTTATCATCACTAAAAGATGGAGAAATTACTGGGACGAGAAATAGGGTGTAACAATAGACTACTGTCACAGTAGAAGAAACCTGATGAGTCTAAAAAGGGTAAAAGGTTAAGAAAATATATTTGTAGCTACACTTTGTTATGCGCCTGCCTAATGTGTTGTTCCACATGATTTGTAAGAAAACAATGAGTTCTGGGCCTCGGCAGCAAGAGGAGAAAACCATTAAGCTCACGTCGGCATGACTTAGAAATTGACTGATTCACACACTTATTTCTCCTCGGCAGAAGTGCAACGCATGAATGCCAACCGTATTTTTCTCCCTTCTTGCATGGGCCAGAACCCATAAATACTGAAAACAGAGACCTGAGAGTTATTTTTTAAATGTATACTTATGCTGTCTAGCCTGCAATAAACAACTTTCTGATTATCAGGGGCCTGGCAGGTGGGTCACACATTAACAGCAATAACAACAACTCACTGATTGAGGAATTTATGCTGAAACACAATCCATTACACCAAATAAGTGTTAATGAAAGTGCTTCTGATTATCCAGCGGATTAAATCTATAATTAACTGATTACGGAGCACTCTCGTGTACGTAGTTCTTATCAAGTCAAATACAAGCAGAGAGTACGTAGACGTATGCCGCACAGAGAGTACATACATTCTCCGTGAGTGGTGTTAACGTTCAAATTAAGGGCACACAGACAACGTACAAGGACAAATCGGCTGCACGGGGGCCCTGACGTAAACGCCATGAAAGAACGGCGCCGCAAAGAGCGCCACTTAGGCGGTCTGCCTTCGCCCGCAGTCGGTTCACCCCCCCATCGTTCCGCACGCAAGGACACCGTGGCGCCATGGCATCAAACGGGTAAACACACAACGCGACTTCCGCCAGGGCCCTCCGCGGCCCGCTTCCGACCCCAGTCGTCGCCGCGGGTAACGACCGGGTCGGCTCTCTTTTCCCGCTTCCTGCGGGAGGACCCCCGGGACCGCCGCCGCCGCGTACTGCGTAGCACGTAGCGCGTAGCACGTAGCCGAGGTTGCACACTCACTGCCTCCTTTGCCGCTCTTCTCCATGCGGTACTGGTAGACGTGCAGCGTGAACAGCATGTGGGAGTTGCGGCGCTCCTCCTCGCCGGCGCCGGCGCGGTTGGTGCTGCGCGCCTCGACGGCCGCGTCCAGCAGGAAGGCGGCCTTCTCGGCCGTGGGGGCGCGCAGCTCGCTCTGGTTCTGGAGCTGTCGGGGTGGGAGGGAGGGGAGGGAGGGGAGGGAGGGTTGGTGGAGCAAGACAAGGAAAATCCTCACGGTGAGTGTGTGTGCGAGAGACGTGGCTGAGGCTGGATTAGGAGGACACGAGGATGAGCGGGAGACTGAAGGAGGGGAAGGCTCCAGAGCTGTGGGAGCTGGTTAATTGGAGCCAGCCGCACACATTTCTTGCCCATTAGATCGGGTCTCACGGGCAATGAACAGCAACAGATATGCATGCTGGGAGGAGGGGATTAGGAGCGGGCGATGGGGAGCAGTGGGCCGGGGCATGTCTATCACCGCCCGATGGGGAAGATGGAGGTCGGACAGACAACAAAGACGAGTGTGCAGGGGGGGGGGACTTGGGAGAGCGAGAGAGAGAGAGAGAGAGAGAGAGAGAGAGGGAGGAGGTGGAAGGTGGAGGTGAAGGAGAGGGGCATAGCGAGGAAGGTGGGTGGAGGGGGTTTGGAAGAGGGTGGCCCACATGTGGCTGCAGAAAGAGACGGTAAAGACAGACCGAGCAAAGAGCTTCACAGGAACCCGGCCGCCTTTGAAGTCCCAGTCCACACGGACCCCCCCCCCCCAAAAAACAACATCTGACGGCAACACCTGCCAGCTCCTTCAAACCCACCCCCCCCCCCCCCCCCCCCCCCCCCCCAACCCCACACCCCCCCCCGCCCACACCCCCCCACACACCCACACACCCCCCCACACACACACACACACACACACACACACACACACACACACACACACACACACACACACACACACACA
>OMKI01046563.1:0-14258 GCA_900302315.1 Phycis blennoides
GTAGTGGTAACTACAGTTGTACTGGGTGGTGCAGTGGGTGTGGTTGTAGATGTAGTCGTTGAGATGACAGTTGGAGTAGTTGGTGAAGTTGTTGTTACAATAGGCGGATGGGTTGTCTCTTCAGTTGTAAATCCAGGTGTAGTTTGTGTAGTTGGGGTACTTGTCGTTGTTGTTTGAGGTGTAGTCGTTGATGTTGTGACAACCGGGGTAGTGGTAACTACAGTTGTACTGGGTGGTGCAGTGGGTGTGGTTGTAGATGTAGTCGTTGAGATGACAGACGGAGGAGTTGGTGAAGTTGTTGTTACAACAGGCGGATGGGTTGGCTCTTCAGTTGTCGATCCCAGGTGTAGTTTGTGTAGTCGGGGTACTTGTCGTTGTTGTTTGAGGTGTAGTCGTTGATGTTGTGACAACAGTACTCGGTGTTGGTTCTGGTGTGTGGGGATGGCATGGAACACAACATTCTACTCTGATCTGGTAATTGAAGCACTTGAAAGGTCGGCTAATCTGATCCTCTTTTTTGCATATCAAACCATAGTGGATATCACATGTGACAACTTGTCCTGTGCTACTGACCAAGTCTTCAAAGCCTAGGCCAGGAGCCTTTGTTGATCTACATTCAATGGCATTTGGATTTTTACAGATTTGCCCTCCGCTGTTTGTGATGTTCTGGTATGTTTCCCAGTCGCTGTCATCCGTGTTGGGGTCCACATCAAACCATTTTGTCCATTCACATATGTCTTCACAGAAAGTCGTTGTGGGTGTTTGGGTTGTTCCTTCTGTTGTTGATACAGGTGTAGTTTGTGTGGTTGGGGTACTCCTTGTCGTTGTTGTTTGCGGTGTAGTAGTTGATGTTGTGACAACTGGGGTAGTTGTGACTACTGTTGCAGTGGGTGTGGTTGTAGATGTAGTCGTTGAGATGACAGACGGAGGAGTTGGTGAAGTTGTTGTTACAACAGGCGGATGGGTTGGCTCTTCAGTTGTCGATCCAGGTGTAGTTTGTGTGGTTGGGGTACTCCTTGTCGTTGTTGTTTGCGGTGTAGTAGTTGATGTTGTGACAACTGGGGTAGTGGTGACTACTGTTGCAGTGGGTGTGGTTGTAGATGTAGTCGTTGAGATGACAGTTGGAGTAGTTGGTGAAGTTGTTGTTACAACAGGCGGATGGGTTGTCTCTTCAGTTGTCGATCCAGGTGTAGTTTGTGTAGTTGGGGTACTTGTCGTTGTTGTTTGTGGTGTAGTTGTTAATGTTGTCACAACCGGGGTAGTGGTAACTATAGTTGTACTGGGTGATGCAGTGGGTGTGGTTGTAGATGTAGTCGTTGAGATGACAGTTGGAGTGGGTGATGACCCAATGATAGTGATTGGTGTGGTTATAGTTGACGTTTCTTCTGGAGTTGAGGGTGTGGATGGCGTTGGTGGTGCTGGTGTACAGGTCTCATTTGTCCTTATCACTGTCTGATTTATGCAAATTGCATAGTAGCACATTCCTAAATTGTCTGACACATTGTAAATGACCTCATATTGGTCATAATAAGTTCCATTGTACATGCACCCATTATCTTCACAGATCTCAACACATATCTGTTTATCTTCATCAAATATGGGCTTATCTTCTGGGCACACAGGGTAACAGCCTATAAAAAAAAATCACGTTTAAAAGGCTACTATTAATACGTTGTTAATGTGTTATATTGTTGTTGGGCTCATGTAAGTGAAATAATTATTTTTTTTTTTCATGCAATTCCTAGAGACATTTAGTAGCCTATAGTATTTTAGTCCATCTGATTCATGCTCTAAAATGTAACATTTGACGTGCAGTCCTTTATTAGGAATAGGTGAGTCTTTCAAATGATTTTCTACCTTCCAGGTTTGGTATTGAATTGCTGCATACGCTTGGATTCCGGCAGGTTTTGTAACAAGGTGTATGGCAAGGATTGTAGTGCCACTGGCACACTTCCCCAACGTTGTAGTAGTCACAAAATACAGCTAAGTGGGAAAAACAGGATGAAAAACCAAAAACACAAGATGTTATCAGAGATTGGGTTTTACCCCAGTGTATTCTTGGTTTCAACAATTTGCAAGTACAACAATTACAACAGCAAAGAGTTTTCCGATGTGCAATGTATTGGACAGTGTTTCCTTACGGCATATCTCAGGGGTTCTCCAGGAGACGCACACAGCGGCCTCGTTGCAGGCCTGAGCATAGGCTGCCACCGCAGTGCAGAAGCACTCACAGTCTCCCCCACTGTCGCAGGCACACGAGTCTTTGACACAGTTGTCGTAAAACGGAAGAGGGTTCACCTGTGCATTCAAAGAGACTCCTGGTCATTTGGAAGCAATGTCACAAATTGTTTTGCTACATGTGTCATTTTGTCATGAAGAAAATCTGAAACATATTTTCAAGTGACCTTTTTGTGGCAGTGTTGGAAGGTCTTGGACTTTATAATGCCACACTGAAGCTGGGCCCAGCTGTGGCGATGTGGTTGTATAATGCAAGAATCAACGCTAGCTTCTGCGTCCAGGCAAGTGCTTGAAACCTTCCAGCTGTTTGCAAACTCGAGGGGGCTACTCACGACCATCTGACCCTGGCTGGTGAAGTCATTCTGTGCATCTCTGTTAAAGTCTCCGCAAAGACCACACACCCCCGCCTTTACAGAGGGAAGGCACACAAAAGAGTTTCTAATTCCATAGCATTGTTGTCTGCATCAGTAAAAATATAGCCATCAATTCAATCAAAAGTCAATTTACATTATACCCTACAAAATGAACACACACAAATACAAAACAATTCAACCAATACTGTCACATCTTAATTTGGATTTAACATTTGTATCTTTATCCTTTGTATCAAAACAAAAATGGTGACTGAAGCAACAACAACAAGAAACACTGCAGTTGACCAGCTGAACAGCTTGTACTCCACAGCCCGAACTGTAGTGTTACTCACACTGTGGTGTGGTTCCAGAAGGATCCGGACGGTCGTTTTGCGGTCCCATAGAACTGCAATCCCTAGTGAAGCTTCTATGGCCAGATACATACCCACATTTCTGATTGTGTACTTGATGTCAGGGCCCCCTTCCAGTTTCAAAGTTTCATATGTCCCCTTCGCTAATTTAATTTCTGTTCTCTGTAATGAACAATTTAATGTTAGTACATGATTATCCCCTCAAATGTATTCACTATATAATTCCTGTAACATTCCTCTAATATATATACTGTTTGCAAATAACCACTTACCCCCAGTTGAATCCTCACAGACTTGGAGCAAGTGGTGCCAGTAGTTCCACATGGTATATTCTCTATAATAACCCGGAAGGTGTCCACTACTGATTTGTTGCCGCATTTGTTCTTAAAAAAAATAATTTTACATAATTTCTACATTAACACGAATGCTTATACACAGGATAAAAAGTAGAGTAGAATAGTAAGAGTCCTAGGTTTCTATGTTATTTCAAGCAAGGAACAACCATATATCAGTACATGTTGTCTCATGAAAAATGTTTTCCTATTCTACACTACGTTAACCCTACATCTTTATTTATTTATATAGCGAATGATATATATCTTGAATGATAATAACGATTTAGTAAGATAAAACAAGGTAATCATATCACCATGCAGTATTGGGGTCTAAATATTAGCTGAAACCAAATAAAAGCAAAGGACAAGGAATCATTATTTATATATTTCTATGCATGTTCTTACCTGGACTGCCACGTAGGCGCATTGCCCTTGAAATCCATATGTTTTCTGATCAAATGTACTGTAATGACCACTGCCATAAATGATGCAAGTCCCTGGGCATGCCTTCTCCGTACACACCCATCTCCCCATTGTACATGTACTGGATGGTGGGATGGGTCGAATAGATGGTTACTAAATGGTTCATTCTTAGTACATTAGATATTATCAAGGAACATTATAAAAAGGCACATCAGGTTCGTCATACCAGGTGTTGCACTGATCTGGGATTTGTGAGCCAGGAGCATAGAAAGAGCCATCATGTTGGCATGGACATTCATGTTCCTTCACACAGTATCCCTGACCGTCATCAAGGAGGCCATTGGGGCATTGACAGCCGGATTCACATTCTGTTGAGTACTGGGGTCATTGAAACCCATGGAAACAATAGTTAGCCAATGAATATTGAAACCCATGAAAACAATAGTTAGCCGATGAATATTGAAACCCATGGAAACAAATGTAAGTTAATGAACGATTCGATTTCTCACAGTAAAGCTATGGTCTACTCTCTCGCTAAAGTGTGAGATGAAGAATTGTACTTACACAACTATCACTCTCTGGGTTTCTGCATGTTGGAGCACACTGCACGCCCAGCTCTCTAACGTCTGCACTCGAACAGTTCAGGTAGACTTTTGGTGTGGGACAATCTTTGAAAACATAAAAGTGACATTTAACTTCCACGTGAAGTCCAGACATGCACAAACACAAACATACACATAGAATTGAATTAATGAACCAGCAAACAACATGGATATACTGTATATACAAGCATACCTGATAAAAATGTCCTCCAAGTGCGACAATGAAGCTTGCCATTGGTGCACACACTGAAATAACAAAATGTCAGTTTAGTCATCTCAAACTATCTCAAAGCATTATCCATGGTCTTCTGACACTTTGCTTTGTTTGAATGGTTTGTTAAAACAGGAGGTCAGGAGGGCAGATGCATAGTAAGACAAATGAGTAAGCAAAATGAAACAAACTGATTTTGATGAGAGATGAGTTCACAACTAACCAGTGTTGGTCTTTGATGCTGATGGATTTGCCTGGCTTTATGTGGACTCCATGGTGATAGCAGGGGCATTTGGCCGTGGGCACACAGGCACCTTTGTCATCCAGGTACATCCCCCCCGGGCAGGAGCAGCCATCCACAGGCAGGAAGTCAGAGGTGCAGCTGTGCTGCTCTGAGTTCAGCTCTTTGCATGTCAGATGACAGCGCTGCAGCTTATAAGAGAAGCTCTGACTTGCTGGGCAGCCCCTTGTGTATTTGTCTGTTGGAATATTGTTTTCAGAACGTACTTATGTGGCTGAACGTGTGGCAACAGAATTGTGAATACTGTTCTGACTCGTGGTAACAGAATCGTGAATACTGTTCTGACTCGTGGTAACAGAATTGTGAATATTGTTCTGACTCGTGGTAACAGAATCCTGAATACTGTTCTGACTCGCCAACTGTACCACACATCATGTCCTTAAGCTCTTACCACAGATGTTCCCTCTCCAATCGCTCAGTAACACTCCTTTGGAAGCACAAGCCCGCACATAGGATGAGAAAACGGCACACATGCAGTCTTCGGTCTTCTCGCAGTTACATGTGGCGTAGATGCACCTCTGATGAGGACAACGCATTGTTAATGCTGTGACAACAATGACAAACCACTCAAATCGACAAATAAACCTGCAGTATAATTGTACAATACCTTGTGGTACATGCTCGGATCAATCATCGCATGACATTTTGTAAATGTGCTGTTTACACTTGTTAACAGCGAGCACCAATGTTCAGCATATCTTTCTGCAAGAACATCATAATTATTATCATTTGGAAACAAAAACTGACACTATGACTGTGAATGTTTGATCTGATTGGGAAATATGTTTCAAACAAAGAGGAATCAAAATGAAAGACTGCTGAGTGCAAACATTCTTTGTCCATGAGAACTTGCAGACACAGCTTGAGAACTAACTCCATGAACACAGCGTACCATTCTCCAAACTGAGGGAGCAGGGGTTGTCAAGCCGTTCCTCTCTGTCCAGGCAGGTAGGATTGGCCTTCCAGGAGTTCCCAAAAGAGGATGCAGTGCCTTCCACGATGCCCTGAGGAGTCTTCATGTCATCGGACAGCACCATGTTGTAGTTCCCACATAAACCTGAATCAAAAGAAGCAGTTTTGATGGATTTAAGTAAAATGGATAGAAGAGTGGATGGAATATGTTGTACATTTTCTGTTTGCAATAGTTATGTTCATTGTTTTTGGAAATATAACAAAAAGCAGTGAAGCTGTGTTGCATATTATAATGAAGCAAGCCTCTGACTAGCCATGTGTTGGCTTACCTCTTGTCTTTGTTTTGTAACTCTGCTCAAGGGTCAGATAGACTTGCAAGAGAGGAACATGCTGGACCTGAATCTGTAACCCAAATCTGGTCTGGAGCAGGATGTGAAAGGACGATGCCTGGAATATGTTGATGTCACCTACAAGTCAAGACATATGGTCTAGAAGTATGAGTACAATAATGATAGAATTAAGAATGAAAACACTGTGCAGCTAGTGATGGGTTTTCCCATTGAGCTGACCTGTGTTGTACGGCAAGCTGATGATCTGGGTGTTATGTCTCACTTGTCCATCTGTAGAGAAGGCTAGCATCTGCACAAAGGTCATCGTCTCGTCAAAATGATAAGCAGACATTATCATTCACGGGTCACATGTTGCCCTGTATCTAAGAGCATCCCTCCAGAGGACATCCTAAACTAACACCACTCACATTGTTTCTGTCATTGTTCAGCAGGACCTTCACACTCTTCAGACAAGTGTCAAACTCATGGCTCACACATGGAGCCAACTGGACCAGGACGGTGAACTTGGGGCTCGCCTCGTCCTGCATCACACAAGGCATGAGTACATTTGGGTGACCATAAATAAAGTCAAATGCCCAATATAACACACAACACACAACGCACAAAGCACAAATGTCGGTTGTCAAATACAAAAATTAATTATTTCAAAATTATAATTTCAAAAATAAAATGCTGTACATTAGCTAACTCATGTACCTTGCTTTCGATCTTAGCCAGGATGTAATGGCAATCCCCGTGGAACATGTAGGCTTTCCCATCAAAAGTGGTCACATGGGAACCCTCTTCCACTGCGCAAGTAGCAGGACTGGGCAGACTCTTGCAATCCCATCTTCCCTCATAGCATAAACTGGAATGAGCAAAAGCATTGAGATCGTTTAACAAATCACATAGCAGATAATAAGCCAGGCCGCATAAGTTTGGATTGTCCCGATAGCATTTAAAATTAACTTTCACATACCATTCTTCACTATCCTGCCGGTAAATGTCCCCAGAGTTGTAGATTTTGTCGTGTTTACACTGGCATTCAGTTTGGCGTATACAACCTCTCTGAGAAATGTCGTCCCACACCGTTCCTGAAATACAGGGGCGTCCAGTTGCCGGGGAGAACATCTAACAAATGGAGATATTTTCTAATAATAAACGGTAAAGGTGGCTCACCCGCAGGACAAAAGCAACCATCCATTTTGTGTTCCTCACAGAGAGAAGTGGTGTCTGAGAGTGTGCAGGTGGTCATACACGGCGAGCCGCTCTCCTCATACACCATGTTGAATGGACACTTCTTAGCTGCAAGGGGAAATAAATGGCGTGTCATTTTGTTATATTCAACAAAAGTTGAATGGTAGTTCATTTCTGCCTCTAGAAAATGAAATAAAGTGATTCAATGAAAGGAATCCCTTCTATTTGAATGCTTTGTCCATTATCGTTGGAGTTAACTGTAATTAGTAACTGTAAGGAGGAGTTATTGTCCATTATCGTTGGAGTTAACTGTAATTAGTAAGTGTAAGGAGGAGTTATTGTCCATTATCGTTGGAGTTGACTGTAACTAGTAACTGTAAGGAGGAATATGTTATTCTCCATTATCGTTGGCGTTAACTGTAACTAGTAACTGAACTGTAACTAGTCACTGTAAGGAGGAATATGTTATTGTCCATTATCGTTGGAGTTGACTGTAACTAGTAACTGTAACTAGTAACTGTAACTAGTAACTGTAAGGAGGAGTTATTGTCCATTATCGTTGGAGTTAACTGTAATTAGTAAGTGTAAGGAGGAGTTATTGTCCATTATCGTTGGAGTTGACTGTAACTAGTAACTGTAAGGAGGAATATGTTATTGTCCATTATCGTTGGAGTTGACTGTAACTAGTAACTGTAACTAGTAACTGTAACTAGTAACTGTAAGGAGGAATGAGTTACGGCAGAGTCGGGGCGTCCTCCAGCTGGGCGGCTGACCCCCAGCGTGGGAACACTGGCGGGAGAACTCTGCCAGCGTGCTGCACACACAGAAGTCATCCGTGCTGCTGCTGCAGCCGCACATGTCCTGCACGCAGGCCTGCACGTACGGAGCCGGGTCCACCAGGGACGCACAAGAGCTCCAGGCCTCCGAGCGGAGCATCTTGTCACAGACGGCCCGCTGAAAGGTGTGATTGGAAGAAGAAAGAAAAAAACGGTTGTAAAAGAAAAAGGACGGTTTGTGTTTATTGACAATTTTACAAGTGTATTTTTTGAACATACAAATTCCTTGCAGGGGTCAATGCCGGCCAGCGGCCCCAGCGCCTGGCCCTCCTCCTCGTAGGGGTCCTCACACTCAACGTTTGGCCGGTGGACTCGCTGTCTGTTGCCAAACTCAATGGGGTGGACTTTGCGATCTAAATGTGAATGAGAATGAGAATGAGATGCCAAACACACAGAAATACAGAAGAAAAAAGTGTCAACACGTTTGGCCTATATAGTAGGCCTATATGAAATGGATCATAATCATTGATATGAAACGGACTGTTATGGATGAATTCATTGAAGACTGGAATGCCATTGAAATCCCCACAAAGGCCACACGTGCGGTTATGATAATCTGAGTCCAGTTCCACCTAATAAAGAGATACAAAGGAATTATTGGAATAATAATAATAAACACATGAATTAGCTAAATTAGTAAATAAAACATTGCTAATACACAAACTATTAAATATGAGTCAGTATTGTCTTACCATCACAGCATCGTCACCATTCCACATGACAACCAGGCCGACCTTGGCCTGGAGCTTGGTGTAAACAGCATTTCGTTCAAGCTGTATCCCCGCATTATAGTACGGCAGGTTGATCCTAGGAAAGAGTAAGAGCTCGTCAAGAAATGGATGGTAAAATAACACATTGGAGGAAAAAAACCCCAAAAATCCAGAGAACACAGTGTTACGGCAAGTCCATGTTTTTAACCGTCTCCGAGGAAAGCTCGTCAGACAGCACGTGCTGGAGCGTGGGATTTGGTGCTTCTAAGCGGCGGTCTCCGTGTGCGGGACACTCACACGTCGCTGTTCAGCGTGACGCCACTCTTGGTCAGGTGGAAGACGAGGTCGTTGATGGTGACCACCACGTCACGCACCAGGGGGTTGCCGGCCGCCCGGCTCTTCTGAATGTGCACCGAGAACTCTTGGTAGGTCTCGTGGCAGTCGGACACCAGGTTGTACCCGCACGTCCCGGGGAACTGGTACACGTCGCCGTCAAACGTCTTGAAGTGGTCCCGGCCCCATGTGCTGCAGATGCTGTTCACGTGGTTCGGAGCTGTGGGTGCAACGCAAAGAGAGGAAACACAACGTGCACTGTGGTGTTAGCATTGGTTGGCTTTTCATCAGAGAATAATATTTGAGTCCAAGTCAGAAAAAAAACATTACGAACAAAGCATTTGTGTTCAGCTATTGTATGGATATCAACAATGGTTTATGTTTAAAATTCAAGATTGCAAATACATTGAAGAAGACCAACGTGTACAATGTGTAAATATCATTCCATAGATCCCAAGTATTGAATCTTACCCTGTCTAGCTTGGACATTGGAGATGGCTGAGACCGTCAGGGCCAGGCAACACAACCACAGGTGACTCCCCTTCATACTTGCCGCAGTGGGGCTGCCGTCCTCTAAGCAGGTATTCAACAGGCTCGTCCCTGATGGCCCTTTATATTGAAATTGCCACATTTCTGTTCACACCCCTTTAAGGGTTATCTTAGATTTATTGCTGAGATATGGTACACATATGGATGGATCCGTGGACCAGACACCCTCCCAAATCGTCACGGCACACAGCAGACCAACAAGGACATGGGAAATCAAACTCGATCGGTTTAGTGTGTGTGTGTGTGTGTGTGTGTGTGTGTGTGTGTGTGTGTGTGTTTTCTGGCCTTTCTCTCAGACCAAATTGTTGAAAAATACCCCAGGGTTGGTTGAGATGTTTTTATACAAATAACTTTTGTATAGCCACATTTGTGGCTGCAGTGAATATGTTACATAATACCGGTTTCAAATATAAAGATTTTAGGTAAATTTACGACACTATTTAATTGAACTTATTATTATTTTAATATAACTGAATATTCAAATATAATCTACAATAAATGTATCATAATAACCTTTAATAAGACTTTAATAAGAGTATATCCTCAATAGATGCCATTTCCTGTCATCAAACTTTATTATGTAGACATTTTGATGCAATAACAGTTAGGTCAAGTCATGTATACATAAGGTGTAAAAGCATCTAAAAGCGAGTGCCTGTGCCAAAGCAAAGGTAGCTCTGAGTGTTTCCCCTCATGGTTTACGTTTTGATAAGCAGATCATTAACATCATCAATGGTATCCTTATGTCACAGAGTGTCACGGAGATGCATCCTGTTTCTCTCAGGACTCATAATGGTAACGACTATAAAAGGACAACTATAAACTCCTTTTAGAGAGTCCTTTTGCTTTTTGTGTCATAAGAGTAAAGGGGCATTTAGGAGACGCTATTGTCCAAAGCGACTTACAATCACTACATTTGTGGGGTTCGACATGTGGACAGTTTGAGGAGGAGGGGGATCGAGGGGATCGAACCGCCGACCCTATACGGTTAGTGGACAACCTGCTCTGTCCACCCGCTCTACACACTGGGCTCGTGTCATAACACATAATCATTTGCATTGCCCTAATGGTATTTGATCAGGCCCTTATGTGTTAAGGAGTGAGCAGTATGAGTGACATTTTGGAGTGGTGTTCAGGGACGGTGCAGTCTTTCGAAAAGTATTTTGAACTTGTTGGTTCTTTTTAATCTTTTTCTTTCTCTTAATCGTAAATTCTTATTGTCACATTGCCCATCTAATCCTGCTCAAATACACCATATACTGTTATTATCAGCTAGAGCTAATCCACATTTAAAATCATGCGATGTCTTGTATGAATACAATATACAACATGAATATTGATGGAATCAGGAGACGTGTTTTTTATGTAAAAATGATGACTGCATAAGCGTCAGAGACCATTCGGTTGTGTAATGTTTTGAGACACATAGTTGAAGTAGCTCAATGGATGTATGGTACCCAGACGAGGTACATATAATAGGCCTACACTAAACACAAACAGACGCTTCCTTTGACAAATGCCTCCTCGTAAAAAGTTTCACAACACAAATAAAATAAAATCAAAGCTAAAAATAATACATACAACACAAATACATTCAAACCTAAAAATTCAGAATTGGGTAGTGCTTATGGGGAGAGTGCGCTGAACCCTTGTGTGTGAGGTTTGTATGTAACACACTGTTTCTGTTCTAATGGAGTATTCCGAGGCTCCCCCAGATCCCATTCCGGGATGGCCAATCCCGACCCTGACTCACCTGTCCATCACGCTGAACTATTGGACTGGCCCGCCCTCCAGTCAGCGAGAGTCACATGGGCTCGGAGCCACAGTTTGGGGAGCTGGTGACGGACACTTTGTGACGGAGATTCGCGAATGTTCTTGTCCTTGCCGTGCATCCCGTCGAATAAAACCACAGCTCTAAGGCATTTCACGGCTTTCAGTCATTCACGGCTTCAGCCATTTCACTGTTTCCACTGTTTCCACGGCCTTCCACGGCCGAAGTTGTCTGTACGCCCCCTAGATGAGTGGCAGGTGTGTGTGAAAAATAAAACCATCTACATTGGGAAATTCATCGTCATTCAAGTTCTTACCCGACTACCTGCGCCGATTGTTGTTAACCGGGCCAGCCATTCAACTAGCCTTTCAATACAGTTCTCTGACTCAGACTTCTAACAATCAACCATTCACCAACTTCTACAAAAATACATAACAAGGGAAAGTATTTGAATGTGCAGCATACATTGGATTACCTGAATGACACATCATTATTGTTACCAGTGCCCCCAAAAAGCGTGGGCAACATGATCAGGGAAACGCAGTAAGTTGGCAGGTTACATTTTCTGATTACATTTGGCTGGTTACATTTTCCCTGGCCTCTGTACTAATAGACAACTACTCTGAGCAATTCTCTGTAACCCCTCCAAGAACAAACAGAATTTTGAATTAGCTTAGTTGGCAGAGGCATTAAATGACATACCACTCCCAAAGGAAGACAGCTGCAGAGCTTTGTGACAGAGCTCAGCCTGCTGTCTATGTTGACTCAGGGAGTAGCCTACATCAGCGCTCCCCAACCACCGGGCCGCGGGACAAAAAAAAGAATCGTGCAAAATGCATGCACACTTAATAAACTTAATTTACTTCGCAATACTGTCACGCTTTTACATGCCATAAGTCTATAGGCCTATGCAGTAATTAGATTGCATATAGCATGTTTGCATTTTTGGCACGGTCTTAACCTCTGTCCTTAATTTACTTCGCAATACTGTCACGCTTTTACATGCCATAAGTCTATAGGCCTATGCAGTAATTAGATTGCATATAGCATGTTTGCATTTTTGGCACGGTCTTAACCTCTGTCCTTTTGTTACCTCCACACAGCTTCAGCGGCAGCGCAGCCTGAGCTCACTTCACTTGTTCAGTTCTTGGCCAACCGTAGTGTCACACGAAGTTAGCTAAACTGCTAGAATGAGCAACAAAAAACAGACGTGTTTCGAGAATTTCTTTGGAAGGGGTAGGGGGGAAAAAAGACCCACTGACGACAATGAGCCAGAAACCTCAAAGAAAAAGAAAGGGTCATTCAATCGGAAATATGACAAGTCATATCTAAAATATGGGTTCACAGAGACCTGTGACTCGCATGCGCCATATCCTTTATGTGTGGTATGTGGCGATAAGTTGTCGAATGAAGCAAAGCAAAAACCATCAAAGCTAATTCGACATCTAGAATCCAAGCATCCTACACTTAAGGACAAACCCCTTGACTTCTTTGAGCGTAAAAAACGTGAGCAAGAATCACAAAAACTAGTGCTTAAAACAACCACATCTGTGAACGTGGCTGCGCTAAAAGCCTCATACTTAGTGGCTAGTTGCATTGCTAAGTGTAAGAAGCCCTTTAGTATTGGGGAAGAGCTAATTCTGCCTGCTGCAAAAGACATGTGCAATGAACTCCTTGGGGAGGCTGCAGCAAACAAGATAGTCTGGGTACCTCCTTCAGCCAGCACTGTCCATAGGAGAGTTGATGATATAGCGGAGGATATTGAGGCACAGTTGTTGGAGAGGGTGAATGGGTCACCGTGGTATGCGATCCAGGTCGATGAGTCCACTGATTTTTGTACGGTACATTTTTGAGGAGGATGTGTTGTGTGTGCTGTCACTTCCAACGAGCACCACAGCTGCAGAATTATTCCGGGCTTTGGATGGTTATGTGTCAGGAAAATGAGACTGAGTCTTTCTGTATTGGCGTTTGCACTGACGGGGCTGCAGCCAGGACTGGTCGGCATGCCGGTTTCACTGCAAGGGTTAGAGAGGTTGCACCTGACTGCCAGCCCACACACTGTGTCATTCACAGGGAAATGCTGCCGAAAACTGTCGCCCGAGTTGAATGGGGGTATTAAATAATGTAGTTAAAATAATCAACCACATTGAAGCACACGCACTCAACTCTCGTTTATTTGAACAAACGCCGTCTCTTGCACACAGAGGTCAGATGGCTGTCAAGGGGCAGGTCATTGGCCAGAGTGTTTGAGTCGCGAGAGCCGCTGCAGAGGTTTCTTACAGAAACAAAGTCACCATTGGCAGCACATTTTAGTGATGAGCACTGGGTGTCAAAACTGGCTTACCTGTGTGACATATTCGGATTGCTTAATGAGCTCAACCTGTCACTCCAGGGGAGAATGACGACTGTCTTTAAACTGGCAGATAAAGTTGCCGCATTTAAAGCCAAGCTTGATTTGTGGGGACGACCAGTGGACAGGGGTGTATTCAATATGTTCCAATGTGGATTTTGGGAGAGACTGAGGCACGGCCCATTCTCTCGCAGCTGGTGTGCGATCACCTTGTTGCGCTTTCAAATGAATTTGAACGTTACTTCCCATCCTCCAAAGATCCACGGTGAACGAATGAGTGGATCCGCAACCCATTTGTCAATATCCCGAATCACTTGTCAGTGCAGGAGGAGGATCAATTGATTGAAATAGCAAATGATGGTGGTCTTAAAAGTGTGTTTGAGCAAACCTCTCTGGCGGGTTTTTGGATCAAAACCAAAGCGGAATATGCTTCCATT
>OMKI01046728.1:0-15270 GCA_900302315.1 Phycis blennoides
GGTGGGGGGGGGGGGGGGGGGGGGGGGGGGGGGGGGCGGGGGGCCGGGGGGGGGGGGGGGGGGGGGGGGGGGGGGGGGGGGGGGGGGGGGGGGGGGGGGGGGGGGTGGGGGGGGGGGGGGGGGGGGGGGGGGGGGGGGGGGGGTCTCTGTGACGGCCCGGCCCCATCCCAGGTCTAGCATTACACGCCTTCGCCAACGCATGATCTCAGCTCGTTTCCTTGGCTATTGATCTAAAAGAGGAGCAGCGGAGTAATAGTGACGGCCCTGCGCTTGAAGGTGAGCGTGCATTTAGTGTCTCACGGTGGGCCGTGTAACGTAAACCGTGGCAGATATAACCGTGGGTAAAACGGTTCTATTGTGTGAGAAGGAAGACATGATGCGGGCCTGAGATATCCCCTGCCAACATCGGAGTCATACATCAGTGGATCTCATTCAAGATTTGCTGATTCTTCAGTCAGAGACTCAATGACTTGCAGATGAGCTCTGCTATTTTACAAAGAGCCTTCTGCGCCCAATGAAATATTCAAAGGAGAGCTGATTCAGTGGTGAGGAGTAAAGGGAATGCGAGACAGAGGGAGAGATACCGAGAGAGATAGTGAACATTGCCGATGAACTGCTCAGGCATACAGACAAGTGGCCTAGATCTCTGTGCATCCAAGGGAGAGAGTTGACGCCATCACAACACCACGAATAGCGACACAGAAACACGCAAAGAACTGTGATGGGATTCATACGCAAGGTTCTCTTACAGTCAGTCACACACCACACACCACTCCAGTTAATAGTACTTAATTTTTTTTATGAAAATAAAAAAATTACAACCTTTGGGGGGGGGGGGGACTACAACCTTTCTTGGTACTGTCGCTGTGAATAAGGGTTATAATGAGCAATGTTATATACTATATAAGTGTGACACACACCGTTTATATATAAGCGTGTGAGAAGCTTGACCCATCTCTCGGACGTGGACATCAAAATCACCCGCTGGCCTGACGGAGCTCCACGGCCTGACCCTCTCTCGGACACGCCTCATGTAGCCTAGTGAAGACGAGCTCATGATCCGTTGTGTCACCAAAATGTGCTATGTATTTAGAGGATTCAACAGTTTCACACACCTTTTAAAATAGTGTAGCGAATGGCAGCTGATGAGGTGGACCATGGTACATTCTCTTAATACATCCATGTTTTGGAGGCATTCGTTTTGGAGGTATAGTCCCTGTTCCCACAACCTATGTGCAAGTAAACACTGGCTTGTAGCACCAACTGCTATCTACAACACGTGCAGTGACCATGGTGACCATGACAATGATGCCCAATTGTGATTGGTTGAGCAGATTTATTCGTAGGCTAGAGCCGTCAAAGAACAAAGAACAATGGCGTTCAACGTAACAGGACCTCAGCTATGACCGATTTACATTTACAAAATAAATAACCAAATCCAATTTCTATCAAGTCATCACTTCAACTACTTGGCTACTCAATGCTTGGAAGTTACACATTGTGTAACTTCCAAAATGATGTAACCGTCCAGTACAGGCCACCGTAGTCATTGGAAGGGGAGGGGTGAGGGGGGACATTCAGTTGGTTGCATTTTGCAACCTCAACACTTGACACTACGAAATTCTACACACTGGACCTTTATCAAAACTGAAATTAGTGCGAGTGAAAACACATTTGTGTTATTGACCGAGATTGACCTATATACCACTTGATATCTCTGTAGTTTAGAGGCCAGGGATCAGATAACCACAAGGTTGGGGATAGACGGGATACACAGACAGAGACATTGAAATGACAATCCATGCACTCAAGCGCATCTATGTGTATTTTCTCCCTCCCTCCCACACACACACACACACACACACACACACACACAGACTCTGTTTTTATGTTCTCTAAATCAGGTCCCTAAAGGAGTGAACCCTCCGTGGTGACAGTTAATCCACTTGTAGAGAAATCATATTAGAGGCTGTCATCTCCTACTTTACAGCCCATTACGTAGAGGACACGCACACACGTAGACACACAAACGCGTGCACGTGCAAACACATACGGACACACACACACACACACACACACACACACACAGCAGAATCTCGCCTCCTGCCAACAAGGGGGATGATCGTCGTCCCCATCCACCCTCTCCTTTGGCCAGGAAACAGCACTCCTCCTGGGAAGACCATCTCCTGCATGAGGGGTCAGAGCCACAAGGAAGGGCAGCAGGACAGACCGGTTCTCTATAGCGTGTTCTGCCTGGATACAGAAGGCTGTTTCAAAACACCTGACAACTCCATAAGGGTGTAAAATAATGCCGACATTCTTTATTTCACTTTACGTGAAATAAGCACTCTTAAGGTTTTTGTTCATATATAACAATGACAAATGACCCTTGCATATTGAGGGTACAATTTACCCACTTTAATGTTTTACTCTACCGCTGCTGCCAACTGTAGTAGACTACTACAGTTGGCCAGAGCTCCAGAACTGTGAGGCTGTGAAGCTGTGTGTCAGCTCCCAGCATGCGGCTATGGTGTGTTACTATGTTGGCTACCGTTTAACAGATCGCAAGCACGTCCACAGGGTGCCAAGTCAATAATACTTATCTTTTTTTTTGGTACAATTAATAGGTTGGAAATTAATGTACTGTGTATGTACATTTGTGATACAGTAATAACCATCTTTATGGACATAATAATCTTAATAATCATCTTCATAATGGACATAATAATCAATGGTTATTAAGTACCCATTACCAACTAAGTTGTCTAAGTACTTGTATTATACTTAATATATAACTATAACCAATAAAATTTTATCTAATCTAATCCAATCTAATAAAAAAAACACGTGAATAAATAAAAAGCTAGTTGTACAAATCTGTTACAAAATCTGTGCTTGGTTTATAGAGCACTGAGTTTTAGTTTCCAAAGTGCTCTGAGCAGTTAAAAATACACAGCCCAAGGAAGTATTCACTTCCTCACACTTCCTCATAGACACACATTCCCAGAAAAAACTTGGGAAATAAGAGACAGTTGAACAGTTCCCATCAGGTGAGAGAAAAGGAGAGAGAGAAGAGAGAAAACATGACAATGATCAGAAGTTGCAGCAGACCACACAAGAGCTGATGATCATAGACCACCGTCAGTATAGAACAAAAGAGAAGTGGACTGCGTTTTGTTCCGTTTATGTGTGAGTGTGTGTGTGTGTGTGTGTGTGTGTGTGTGTGTGTGTGTGTGTGTGTGTGTGTGTGTGTGTGTGTGTGTTACAAACATGTTCACACACACACACACACACACAGCGGAATTCACAATGCAGTAGAGCAAACACACAAGGTCACAGGTTGAAGACATTTTCCATTAAGAGGCTGATCCAGGCCTATCCCCTTGGGCTTGCCGTTGGATGTGGGGCCCCAGCTGGGTCCGGGGTCCGGGGAGGCCCCTGGCAAACCTCAACCGCAACCCCAAGCACAGGCCCCATCACTGGGGATACCCCTGTGGTGGTGGAGGAGGAATCATCTGCTCCAGGGGGAGGTGGGTCTGGGGGCATTTGGGGAGGGGTTTTGGCTATAGCCTTCATGGAGTCGGTCCATCTCTGTCTCCCTCTCTATCCCCCCGTATGAAGCACCATCTGTGCTCCCCCCCCCCCCCCCCCCCCCCCCCCCCCCCCCCCCCCCCCCCCCCCCCCCCACCACCACCACCACCACCACCACCACAGTGGGTGTTTTCCTGCTGCTTGCTCCTATAGGACATATTCACCCAGCAGGAACCTGCCAGCCAATCACAAAGCCATCACGCAGCTGCCTTCATTAATCACCACGGCAACGTCCCCATGGTCAGATTCATGATACTTAGAAAAGAATCCCCCGTCTAATTAAGAAACAGTGAAAAGCCAATAAGGCACGTCAGTAGAGCTTTACAAATATGAGTTTTGGAAATGAGCTTCTCCTTGTTTATGACCACCACTGGTTTATTACTACGAACCGAATGGGGTGAGAATTTCCTAGTGGGCCGTCTGCAAGGTTGGTCAGAGGATGAAATCAATACACGCACATATTAGTCTGTCCATGGCACAAGTATTAGCGAACTAGTGGAGCTAACGGCTAGCGAGGATGCTAACTGCAGCTAAAAGTCAGCTTTTCAGAGATAGACTGCTTGGATGAAGAACAGGAATTCAGTTTCAGTTAATACTTGATGGTGAACTCAATATGAACTCAAAACTGACGTCGTTAGTAAACTGCTCTACAGTCACTGAGGTCGGCGAACTCTGTCAACTCAGATCAGCTACTATCTAAGCAGTAATACAAATAATAATGATAATAATAATAATATAATTAATAATAACAATTAATTTATCACTGTAGGATCCCCTCCTCATCCAGATCTTTGAGTGGATAATACTCGATAACACCCTGCACAGGATCAGCCTCAGAAACCAAATGCACCGACGTAGCTTAATGTCCTCCTAGATGTGCTTTTAACGGCCACGCTTTGACGATGCTGACTTCGGCTTGGCATTTTTACGCTGACAGGTATTTCGTGTCTAGACATGTTGAAGCCCAGCAGAGCACTTCTACAGGGAACCTCTAGGGAGGAACTAAGCAAACAAAAACAACATATGATATGAATGGGACATTCTGTTTGTTTACAAAAAAACAAAAACTACGAAAACTACATCAACACAACAATGTTATGCTTTAGCAGACAATTTTAGCTAAAGTGACTTACTTAACGTGACTTTAGCTGCATGTACATTCATTCAGGCTTAGGGGTTTCGCAGTTCACTCACGGATGCTAACAGACACTCCCAGACAATGTGGTTCAAACCCAGAACCTTTTTTGGCTGCCAGTCAAATACCCTAACCATTACTCTCTAGCCCCTGACTGTCCATTATATTTCAACTCAATTCACCACCATTTCCGCATTAAGACCACTATAAAGGAAACCTCTGACCAAAGCCGAATGACAGACAAGCACAACCTCATTAGGATCATCTGGTAGACAAGGGTGATGGGGGTGGAGGGGTGGAGAAGGATGGGGGAGAGATGGGGATAGGACCCATATATGCAAAAATGTGATTCTTATAGAGACGCCACTGTAGGGGAAGTCTTGGGGATAAGTGTTGTAGCGCCTCTCCTAATGGAGGTCACGGACGTCCAGATGAACACTGCGATGTGGTGGAGAACATTAGGGCAGGTTGATATTCTGGTCATCGAGCTACTCTCCAAGGTCAGGCCATCAGACCGTAGCCAGCTTGCTTGTTCCCACGGGAACACAGTGATTGAAGACAAATAGTGAGCAGGGCACAGGGCAAACGTACGTGCACATGTGCACATGCACACCCTCTCAGTGTAAGTAGCTTGTTTCCCTGCTTTTGAAGTGCCAAAGTCTCAACCCACAGGCAAATGTGTGTGTGTGTGTGTGTGTGTGTGTGTGTGTGTGCGTGTGTGCAAACAGAAACACATACAAATATGCGCACACACACTTAAGTCCTGAGCCAAGATGTCCCACTTACATTTTTATTCATCATACTTGACATGGAGACTCTGGTTGCAGAGAGTAACTGCTTAGACCTCTGGTTATCTAGTTAATTAGATATGGTTAGAAGTCCCATATTTCCACTGGCTACTATAAAAAGGCTTGCGTGATTTTAAAAGATTGAAGGCTTTTGAAAGCTCAACTACTCCGGTGTCTTGATAATGATCCACATAGTACGGTATGCAGCACATATCCCAAACAAAAGAGAACAGGCTTGTTGTGGCAACAGAGTCCGAACTGGTCTAAGTGGCTGCGCCATAGAGCCGCAAGAAACACAGACAGCTTCCTGTTTCTGCTGGCTTTTAACACCTCAGTTGTGTAAACTGTAAGCAAGTGGGTCAGGGCTAACTATCTTTTCAGAGCAATGTTGGATTTTAACTGTTAACAGCCATTTAGTTGGACATGGCTGAACTGACTGGAAAAGAACTCTGATACTGTTTACACACTGAAACAGTAGACAGGCCGCTAAACCAGACGCTAAAACACAGCTACGTAACTCTCTACACAATCAGTTTGCTAACATAAGCATTTCATCCCTTTCACAATGTGTGTGTGTGTGTGTGTGTGTGTGATATAGGGGGTGGTGTGTGTGAGAGATTGATAGGGACACCAGCCCCAAGGGAATACAATAGGGTTGCTCACGGCACCAATCCTTTATCAACAAGACTAGCAGTGGGTTGGTAACTTTCAGTATATATATCATATATAAATGTATAATGCATATCATATATAAATAGATAAAAGTACATTATATATACACACACACATATATATGTATAGTGATGGAAACAATGTGACAATGTCTGTAATGAACCAACGTTTTTTGTTTATAAAACAAAGTTTTGCAATATGATGAACTGTTCTAACGTATTCTAATAAAATGCCTTTCACAATTCAATGAAAAAAGTGACTTATACAATATAGCCATTTGAGCGATGCTTTGATCAACAGTCACATACACAACACTGTGAATGCCCATCCCTGGCAGGGGGGCACCCAGCGGGAATGGATCGTCTACCCGGGCCGTGTTAATGCCTTGCTCTACCAGTTGAGCCAGACGGGAGTCGGACCACTTAGAACCAGGCAAGAACCGGTGTCGGATGTCTTCCCGATAGAAAGCCAACATAAGAAAAGTATTGGATCATAGAATTCCCTGACCACTGCCATAACAGATAGCCACAACATAAAAGCCTTTCTTTCTGCATTTCGGTCACAAAGCCGAAGATACAGCAACAAGAAATAAAAACACTACATACATTGAATAATAATTATTATACGTAATAGATGTGTTTGGGATAGGGCTAATGAAATATTGCATAGTTATACATATATGAAATGAAATAAATACCTCCAAATGACAAAATTGCGGAACATTACAAAAGTAAATTGGCATTGCAATACATTGCAAGTGTTTTCTATTGACAACATTTGTGCATTTTGGAGATTTGACCTTAATCTGTTCTGGTCAAGGCAAACACTGGCATTAACATTATGGCCCACCAATAGCTGTATGTGTGTATTAACGTGTATTAACATCCAACTCAACCAGCAGCATCAACAGTGGAAAGCCAATGGCAATGAAGCTACTCCAAAAGACACGTTTAGAGTAAAGTGCAGGACCTTCTGATGTGACTTGATATAAGCCCTGATGTTGGCTACACCATCGATGCATGCTGGCGGAAACGGGCCTGCAGAATTCCTCAAATGAGTGGAATCATTATTTAGCATTTCAGACTGCTTGTGCAATACCCCGCTGGCACCACGCAATGTCTGGCGAGACTGATACAACATTCAGCCGGCAGATAAGCGCGATACAAGTCCTTATCAAACTATGTATTTCGCCTTTACGGTCCACACGGTCATACCCAGGCATGCCATGCGGACAAGCGCAAGATAGAGCTGAAACTCACACCCTGCATCTTTTGTCTCTCACTCGGGCCAACGATGAAATAATCCTTCCACCGAATGCTAAATGAAACCTACTCCTCGATGTGTATCTCGTGGCTGAACTCTGTAATGCATTGATATTCTGCTCCACCTGCCCTATTCAAAATCAATGACAGGCTGACGGGCGACCGCTCCTCTGCAGCGCGCCTGTCTTGGGTGCGCCTACCGTCTCCATTCATGCTTCAAGCTACAAGTCTCAAGGTGGCAATCTGAAGCTGTTTGTGTCCACCAAAACAACCACACAACAGACCCCGTGCGTGAAACGAGTGCTGCAGCGATTAAATACACGCAGGCTATGAATATTGATGCATTTTAGAAGTATGCAAGCATAATGGACGTACAAGAACCCCGCGAATTGGTTTGATCAGTTCATGAAAAAGCAATTTCCGAAAAGTATTTGCGATTATTAGCCATTAAAACCCACAAAGCCGTGAATTTCAGAATTAAATACATGCATTTACTGGGAATACCCGATCTAGCTGCACATTCGTATTTCGAATACCGCCCACAACACGTGTTTGGATGGTTCGTGTAGTGTTCACACCAGAGCCGGTTCTGCTCTTTCAGAACAACCCAAAGCCAGAGTACTCACCTGCTTGGGTCGTATCCGTAAGATCATAGCTCACTCCTGGGTACTCTCTCAGCTTCCTGCCGCTGAGATTCAATATCCCGGAGCACACAGCGTCGTCCAGAGCCCGGTCCAGGCTCCGGGCGGTGTGGTGCTGGTGCTGGTGCTGGCTGACTCCCATGTTGTTCCAGTGAGGTCCGTTAGAATAGTGTTGGCTTTGTAAAGCCGTTACGGCGCTCACACCTCCCTGACTAGACGCCATTTTTTGCAAGAGAAATGTATTCTTACAATAATAAGAGCGGCGCTTTCTCCGCCCATGCGCATTTAGGGCTGGATCCCACGGCACTAGGGGGTGGGCTTGGTGAGTGGGGCTGGGGATGGGCTAGGTTTGATTTGGCTACGGTGGCCATTTTATGCTATCAAACCTCACACACACCTGCAACATTTATCATTCCTCGAGGACAATAATTTTTCTTAACCGATTGATATTGGTTAGTTTGCTTGGGTGGGCTACTTAGCCAATGTAAGGCCAGGATGTCACCAGTTAGGCAAGTCATCAGTCATTTCACTGATTCATGTATTTGCACCTGCACCTGACAAGGGATTGATGCTCATAAATGTCTCATATTGTGGTTCTACCTCGAGTCATAGGCCTGAATGTCATTAGATACGGCATGGAGTTTCAGGGCCAGCGAGATGTTGGACAATGATATAGCCTACCACCATGACATTGACCCTGCAGATGACATGTTGTTGAGCTCCTTCAGAGCTCCACACTCTCTGTTCCTCCCAGTAAGGTCAAATAGTTTTGTGTAATTGTTCTATGTTTCAAGGATGGCTGGCTCTCCATGCTTTTTTCTAAAAATGAATGGGATGGAAGTCATTCGAGATATCTTGGATAAAATGAGTGATGATGACAGATTCAGAATAAGATTATGATATAAGTATTCTGAGCCTCAGTTAGGGAGCACAAAATAAACATTGGACAGACAGGAACAGATGACAGCTCAGCTAAATGTTAAGTTGTTGACACATTTAAATGCAAACTATGCAGTTATTTTCTTTGCATACATACGACAGAATAACACAAAACATCCACCTATCAACTGCATCGATCTCCACAATCTATTTGAGAATAAGATTTATTTCAGACACGTTTATTGGTGCTATATTTCATAAAATAAGATCCGAGCAGTCATTATTTACACTGATGGAAAATCTAAAATCTTTTTCGTTTACTAATGATTCCAAGTAACAATGGTCTCCATGTCTATGTCTGAAACTATTTTAGAAAACGGACTTTTTAAAATCCCAAGTAGAAAGTATAGCCTTGAAGGTAAAATGTACATTAACAGCTATGCTACTTCATATCCTGCAGGTAATTATGTATTGTGTTTTGTAAACACTGCTCAACATCTGTCAATTTAAATATGTATGCCTTAAATATGAATATAAATGAGCCAACAGATGACGTTAGGCTCATTATAATACCAGGCTCCGCCCTAGCTTGCTTCAGTAACGTTAGGCTAGCTTGTTATGGTGGAGATCCATTTTCGGCGTACTGGCGAAAATGGAAATGCAACAACATGACAGACACTGTAAGTTTATGTCGGGGCAGCTTCTACGAGTTTGCTTGCATAGGATTGCTTTTTAACAGGAACATGTGACGCTATATCGTTGAAATGATTACTGTTTGGAAGCATAACAGATAGGACAGCCAGGTTAGCAGATGCTAACATTAGGATTCACCCCCATTTGAACCCTTATGGGATTTGACGTTGTTTATTTACAATTGTAGTAAAGCATTGCATCTATAACGTAGCATTAGCGGTACATGTATCTATAATTTGCTTTAATGCGGATTTAACATGACTCTTGGCTAACTATTGTGAGGTGCAGGCCTTTAACCATCGTTTGCCTGGCTAGCGTTGGTGGTCTTTGAATGTCCCTCTGAATGAAGAGATCGATATCAAGATATGTTGGTAAAATGGCATGCATACTGTAGCTAAATGCATGATTGATCTGCTTGACAACACTGGTTTATCTGTCGTCCTGTGATCATGGATAGTTTTGTATGATCAGTCTCATTTGTTTGTGTGCGTGCACGCGTATGTGTTATACACTGTGCCCTGTTTTACAATGTTGAAGGTTTTTGAAAAACCTTTTTTTTCTAACTAGAAGTCTACACTCGTGTTGTCCTCTGGCAACGTTTCTGCAGATTTTGTCCATGTAAACACACACACACACACACACACACACACACACACACACACACACACACACACACACACACACACACAGTTGGTTTACAAAGATTGCTGCAGCGAGGGCCAGTGGGAGTGGATTTATCTCTGTGTGAATGAAGTGGCCCCTATTCATGCTTCCACTGAGTTATAATGTGATGCTTCCTGTGAATTTGCATGGAGGAGTCAGTTGTGACTTGGCTCTATAGATCCAATGGCATGCCAGTACAGGCAAGTGCTGCGTTGGCCTAGATGGCCGTAACTAGTTAAATAGTTAAACTAGTAAAATCAATACATACGTTACCAAAGGTGTAATTCAGTGTCCTGTTGATGATTGACTAGATATTGACCATAATAAGGTTTTAAGTAGCAATGTGATCAAACAAAAGATGGATACCACCATCAATCTGAGAAGCTAGTGTAGCTTAGCTAAGGCATCTTTACAAACCATTTGAGTCCCAGGTAAGCTACTTTCTGTTTTGAAGCCGGTCCACATCTTTGTAGGTAGTAACAACAAAAACCAATGCTAAAATAATGATCATGTCAGGAATAAATCAGTGTGTTGATATGTATGTAAAAAAACACAATCATAAACTGAATTTATTTGCAGATTTCTCACATTGTTCCCTGAATATCTGGGTCGAGGGATGTTATAACTGAACTGACCTTAATGCTTGTGGTGGTGCCTGCGATGGATTCTGGCTACGACTAGCAAGTCCAGCTTATTCATCAGCCTTAAGAGGTGAGTTGTTCATATTTGATATGTTCTGGTGGTTTTGCATCACTTGGAAACGTATCCGATAATTACAAAATGACACCGAGGCTATCACAACCAACTGGAAAGTTCATGTTCAAGATTTGAACATTCCAGTTGAAAATACTGGCCAGTTAACTAGAATGAGAAACATTTTAATCATAGTGGGAACATTCTAGGTGATCGGCCGACATTTTCAGTGATGAACTGTTTGCTGTTCTCGTTCCTGTAGTGTAAACATGGCGGAAAGAAAGGGAAAACCTGCCAGTGCAATAAAAACGCTAACCAAGAGGGAACAGGAAGAGCTCAAGAAGAAGGTAAGATTGCAACCGTAATATGGATGTAATATGCATGTAATAATTATGTAATATGTAATTTGGATGCAAAGCATCTGCTGTATGACTGAAATGGTTAATGCTAGTGCACGTATATGGAGTCCATTTTAGATGTACCCAATTGTACAAGTTTGCATCCACAGTGGTATTGAACGTGTACAATGGGTTTTAGGAGCAGGAGAAGGCAGCTGAGGTGTTTGAGGAGTTCCTGGCATCGTTTGAAGGGAGCACTAAGAGCGGGGTGAAGACATTTGTGCGGGGAGGCATCGTGAATGTAACTAAAGGTGAGGCGACAGGTCGTCGTGATATCCCACCGCTATCATGCGGCGCATGGCATTAACACCGCCAGGGTTAGGGGTTTGAGTCCCACTGGGGCCTCTAATGCATTGGAAAGTGTTAATGCGTTAATGGCATGCTGTGTTGAGCTACACAGGAGAAGGCATGCAATGCACCTATGTTATTGTAAGGCACTTCAGAGAAAATCGTCCACTTTTTTTGCAGAGATATATATATATATATTGCTACTTACATTAATATTTGGTAATGTTGACATGACAGGAAAATGTCATTATTGAATTTTATGTTAAGTCATTTGAACTGTTTAATGCTAGTGTTGATGACACCGCATCACTGCACATTACACTAAAAATAAAAATGTGTATAAATACAAATCAATCTGGGAACGTTTTGTCCAATCAATCCCCAATATTGTATAATATATGTATATATATATATATATATTTGTTTGTAAGGTCATTGCCTGGTGCTCTTATTAGGGACCGAGCCTGTGAAACTGGTTTTTGTTTGTATTTTGTTTTTGAAGTCATTGTTTAAGTACATAATGTTGTCTTTGCAGAAGAGGAAGCTGCAGATGTTTCCAGAAACAAGCTCTATCGACCAGCCGCCAAGTTTAACTCCACACCCCCTCCTGTATCGCTAGCACATTTTCCCGATGCCAAAAAGCCTGTGAGTTATCTCCTCTTCCTGTTTGATCTAGCTCCTTCCTGCCAAAAATAGGTTGGTCCCGCCCATGATCAAGTTTCACTCAAAATGGCTGCCTATTTGATTGGCAGATATTCAAGAAGAAGGTAGAAGGAAAGAAGAGGAGCAACCTTGAACTATTTAAAGAAGAACTCAAACTGTGAGTCAGCGGAGAATCTTTATAGTTGTCATTTTATAAAAACGTTTGACGGTGTGTTCTGGGGCATATACTTTCAAGAGCTTGACCTTTTTTTTTTTTTATTCAGCGACTGACTTTGAGTTTATGGTTTGTTGAGGACCAAAGTGCTTCATAGACCTTTCACTTCATAGTGTAAATGAAGTGTATCGTGTAAAAAAAAAATAAAAATACGTAATGGTAACTGAACACCTGTCATCGCCATGCTAACTGATGACCCGTCGTCGCCATGGTAATAACCATCGTAACTGATAACCTGTCATGGTAACCGATAAGCTGTCGAGGGCGTGGTGGTACGCAATGGTAATGGATAACCCGTCGTCGCCGTGGTAAATGAAAACTTGTCGTCGGCGCGCAACAGCATACAGGAAGAGCGGGAGGAGCGGCACAAGCGGAAGAAGAATGACCCTGGAGGAGGAGGCGGAGCCTACGGCGACCTGGACACACCGTTGTCAAGGCGATCAAGTAATAATTATCATCATGTTACATTTTTTTCTAGCAGCGGACATGTTAAGCCAAAAGAGAACCATCATTTCAGTGCCGCTGGTTGACGCTTCCAGATTCAAAGTCGCAGGACAGCTGCACAAATTAGAATAAAGGATTGAAAATGTTACATTGAGTAAACATGAGCTCTCTAGTATCTCTCTGTTTGACCCAAGGGTAAATCAGCCTATCCCTCATTGCTTGACTCGTTGTTTCCTAAAACCTACAGGTTTCTATGACGACACTGTGTTGCCCATCACCACTAACCTCTACATCAGCTGCATCAGTCCAAAGGTAAATCCCACATCAGTGTCATCCCATGCTTTTAATGTATACTCCTCCCAGATCCCTCAGGGCCTCTGGCTCCGGCCTCCATATCATCGTAAGATGAGGACCAAGGCCTACAGGGGCAGGGAGGCAGCATCTAGTGTCTACGGAACAGAGGAGCTGAGGGCATCACAATTTGGAAAATATCTTTGAATGAATATGAACAAAATCTTGAATCAAACCTTTTTTAGTTAGTAGTGTGTGATCTTTCTTTTGTTCAAATCTCCCTCTCAAATGTACATCTGTGGTTTTCCAATTTGTTATGTTAAGCTCATTGTACTTCTGGTTCTTTGGGAAACGTGTCGTTCCCCTTGTTAATCTAACTTTGTATTGCAATTCTGCATGAACAGTCCTCTCATCAATTCAGTTTTATTGATTTGATTGATTGGTAGATGAACGAGGAGATGCTGTGCAAGGAGTTTGGGAAGTACGGGCCCCTGGCCAGCGTGAAGATCATGTGGCCCCGGACTGACGAGGAGCGATGCAGGACCACCAACAGGGCCTTTGTGGCCTACATGACCCGGAGGGATGCTGAGAGAGCCCTTGCTTCTCTGGATGGTAAGGCCGGCCTCCTGGTTCATGAGCCTCATTCACCCACTGGCCTTCCTGGTTCTGTACGCCAGCTGGAACTGAATGCGGAAAATGTTAACTTGCGGTGCAAGATAACGTATTGCGTATTACTGTGTAATGCAGGATAGTGTCTCTCAGTTTACTATTTAGGATGTGGACATTGGGGATTCCAACCCAGAACCTTTTACCTGGGAGTCAGACACCTTAACCACACCCTGTAACACTTTACAATAAGGGTGCATTAATTAACCATGAATTACCATTATTTAATGAGCATTATTATTTATAATTAGTATAGTGGTAAGGGGGATACAATTAACCCTAGCCCTATTTAAACAAGTATCTTGGTTAACATGAACACCATTGGTAAATGATTACTACTACTTACTACTATGCTTATTACTGCATTAACTGATATACTGATAACTGAATATGCCCTTATTGGTAAGGTGTTATGTGTAAACATGTTGGAGAATAAACAACACACAAGAATGACCAAAATGATGTCAGCCATGTACTGTCAGCTCCTATACAGTAGACGGCGAAGTTGGAGACTCCACTAATTACTTGTGCTTTTCCATCTCCAGGTAAAACGGTGATGGGCTTCGAGATGAAGCTGGGCTGGGGCAAGCCGGCCCGGATCCCTCCCCAGCCGCTGTACACCCCGACGGGGATGAGGTCGGCTCCGCCTCCCCCCTCCGGCCTGCCCTTCAACGCCCAGCCCCGCGACCGCCTCCGCAACGACTTCACCAAGCCCCTGGGGCGCTCCAAGTCTGAGTTCGACAAGGTCTCCATCTCTGTGTCTGTCTGTGTCTGTCTCTCTCTCTGTTCCACAAGGTCTCCATCTCTGTGTCTGTCTGTGTCTGTCTGTCTCTCTGTTCCACAAGGTCTCCATCTCTGTGTCTGTCTGTCTCTCTGTTCCACAAGGTCTCCGTCTCTGGTCTGTCTGTCTCTCTGTTCCACAAGGTCTTCTCTGTGTCTGTCTGTCTCTGTGTGTCTCTCTGTTCCACAAGGTCTCCGTCTCGGTCTGTCTTGTCTGTTTATCGGTTCATCTCTCGGCCTGTTGGTTCCACAAGGCCTCCGTCTCCGTCTGTCCTTCTGATTATCTTGTCTATCTCTCTGTGTCTCTGTTCCACAAGGTCTCCATGTCTCTGTTTATCTCTATCTCTCCTTATCGGTCTTGTTCTCTCGCTGTCTGTCTCTTTCCCTCTCTCATTCTCTCTTTCTCCATCTCTTTACCTCGCTCTCCATCTGTCACTTCTGCTTGCCCTCTCTCTGACATGTCTCCTATGTCTCTGTGTGTGTCTTTCTCTGAATATCTACCATGACGT
>OMKI01046729.1:10012-32890 GCA_900302315.1 Phycis blennoides
CTACTTGCTCCCCGGGCGCTGAATATAGCAGCCCACTGCTCCTATGTACCATAGGATGGGTCAAATGCAGAGAACAACTTTCGTTCCCGTATCAAAAAAAAATACTGAGAATGACCAATAAAGACCGAAAGGTCCGTTCTTCTTCTTCTTCTTCTATCTTGTGTTAAGGATAATGTGATGTCATGTGCCTGACACATAACCACTAATTAAATGAACAGGAGCTAATGTTTGTCAACGGTCTGTTGAGAAAGTCAGCAGTTGGAAGGTGCAATCCCTTTAAACACGTCATGCAATGAAGCAGCACAGTCCAGTCTCAGCATCACAACACCAACCAGTGCTGCGCTGTGCTAGTAGTGTGGTGCTCTTATTCCACACCACAGTCTCCCACTACTGTGACCTTCTAGCAGGATGTCATCTTCAGTGTATCCTGCTATCTGTTAGCTGTTACCATTGTTGCATTTAGTAAGTAACAGCATCTCAGCATGAACCTATGAATGATAACAATTGAATATGAGTGAGGTACCATTGTTTATGGCCAATTGACTTGATGAGTTCAGTTGGCCAAGAACAGTCAACAGTCAAAAAGAAAATAGTCATAACCTTCTCGAAGTATGACTTGGATTTAAGAGCTTTTCAAGCCACTGTTGCCATTCTGATCTTGTACATGGAAAGAGAGAGAATTGCTTCATTTTAATTAGTAATATTGAACAATAGCTCTAACAGGCAAGTACGTACACAAAGTCCTTCATAACTCATTATAAAGGCAAGTCATAAGTCATTATTTAAGATCTAAATAACATTATGTTTTTTGTTTTCAACCCTGCTATTAGAGATATATCAGGGAATTATGCAGAATTTTATAATAAAAAATAACCTGGAAACGACTGACAGTATGGTCTCAAAGGGTCCCTTCAGAAAACAATGTATCCCTTGACTGTTGCTATGCCCATTTCTGGTGAATTCTTCTTGATCTAGCCTTAGGTAATGGTAAATACTGTCACTTTTGGAATACCTTTGTTTGAGTGAGTTAGCTTTGGCTTTGGTTATGTAGGGAGAATGAATTCAGTTCAACCTTATAGTGCTTTTAATGGTAACTGAACTGTATCTGAATTAATGCTGTGCCAATCTAACTTCCACTTATTTGAACAACAGTGTCTATCTTCTATCTAGAGCTGCTGTCTCAGATGCCTGGTCACTACATTTTGCCCACAAAACATTAGGTTCAGCTCTAGACAGACAAATTACTTTCACGTTCACTGCATCTTATTTCAGCCACATAGTGATGTGGTTTGAAATACATATATATATATATATATTGCATTAAAACAATATATATATATAAATATAGTTTCCCTGGATTGACAGGTAACTCTTCTATCTAATTGTCCGCTCCGCAACTTACTTACTACAAAGCAATATGCTCTTGTCTACACTTTTATACTTTTTCCCCCATTCAGTTTCAATGGCTGTGACTGTAAGGCAACACTTTTGGCCTCAAAGCATTCGTTCAGAAAACAATGTGTCCCCTCAGCTGATATGGCCATGTTTTGATGAGTTTCTCCCTCATGTAGTCGAAGGTAAACACTTCGACTTTTTGCATGATTTTGTTGTTCAAGCTCCACAGAATGAGAGTGTCCATTCATATTTTCACGGGGTTAGAAAATATACAGTGTATGCTTCTTACCTAACTGGGGGATTAAACTATAATGGCCACGGCAGTAAAGATTTCGATAGGAACTATTGTGGGTGTTATTGATATGAATTAAACATGGGAGATCCTTTTCAGTAGGCTACTTAGAAGAAATGTTATTTATATGTTATCACTTACAGTCAGAAATGTCTCAAAAGCTTGTAAAGCAACAGAGGACAAATAAACTCACCGGTACCGTAGGCTTTGCCAAATAACCATCGTAGGTTTGCATATATCTTTGCTTTAGCCGGATCGTAGAATGTATTTGGTATGATGTCTAGATCCATGATGCCTGCCACACCTGCAGTCCGCCAGGTGCTCTGCACACACATCCATGTGAATTATACACCAAACAAAGAAATAGAAACAATATCAGAGCACAAACTGTCTCTGCATGCCACTGAGACACCTGCCTTACATTAACAGACGACGCTATTGCTAATAAACAATACAACGTTATGAACGTAAGGAAGTACTTCATCATTTAGCATCATTTACCTACATTTCAATTGGCCAAGTACAAGGGGACAGCTCACGAATGAATGGAGCAACCTAAGCAGTATCATGAGCGTTTTAATGCTTTAGCAAGGCTAACACATACACATAGAGCACGTCAAACGGATGCCATTGTAAACATTAAGATCAGCAAAGAATATTAAATAATACCTTTATATGTTGCTACATCCGACCCTCTGTCCAAATATTGGCACACAAAGGTGTTGTTACAGCCAGGAAATATCAGCCTACGGTGTACTAACACTGACGACTCCTCCCTGCTTTACGGCAGCGATGGAGAAGCGGACGGTTCAGCCTCACAGCGCTGACAGCACTGAGGAACATACAGTCAATCCATCATGGATGAATGGGAATTTCATGTGTGTGTATTTTTATGTTTATTGTGTGTTTTATTTTATGTTTCTTCGTAATTTACAGTATATTACATTTTTCGCAATTGAATACATACAATTTTCTTTGTAAAGAATATTTACATTCATATTTGGGTGAATTCCATTAGAATTATCAGAGCACTAATATTTGTGATTGTGATAGTGATTGTACGTGTCTTAAATGATATACAGCCTATAGCCTACAACATTTTAGCTTTTTTATGCCAAGACAATTTCATAGAACAATTTAAAAATGTCTAATTAATTCATAAATTCCTGTATAGTTTCCGTCTTGCATATTTTGTATTTATTCTATATACATTTTTTGCTCAGTCATCATGTCTGATGCTTAGAAATAAATCCCATTGAAGTAGGCCATCTAGTGTGAAGACAGAAGAAAGCAGACCATATATTTTTAAGCACCAGGCATAAATACCAAAATATAAAGTAACACAAAATAAATGATAGCCAATCAATATAATTAAAATGAATACATCGTCTGGTACGCTGCAGCCACTGCTAAGGACAAGAGCAGAGCGTATCGTTCACTCTGCTGAGCAGGTGATTGGCTGCAACCTTCCATCCCTACAGGACCTGCACACCTCAGGGCTCTGAGGCGGGCAGGTAGCATTGTGGCCAAGCTTCCCCCCCGGTCACACACTGTGACCCGGTCCCCTCTGGCAGGAGGCTGCGCTCCATCAGGACCAACACCTCCCGCCACCCTGCTGCAGTCGGGATCATAACAAAGTCCCGGGACCCCCCCCCCCCCCCACACACACACACACACACACACACTGACAATATCACTGTCTCTTTGCACCATTGCACTCGATCCCTCCACCGCCCTTGAACTTTACTGTAGGCATTACAATAATGCGGAATTTTTACATCTTGTATAACTTTTAACAATTTATATTTATCTTTTACTTTTTCCTGGCAATAAAACAGTTTCTACTTCCTGATTATGATGCACTAATGCACTACTGCACTCTAAAACACTGAAAAACACTTTAAAACACTTTCTACCTCAATTTACATTTGAATCCACCCGGCCATCGTGTTGCTTGTTGTTTGTATTGTCTATTGTTATTGTTGCTTGTTGTTTGTATTGTCTATTGTTATTGTTGCTTGTTGTTTGTATTGTCTATTGTTATTGTTGCTTGTTGTCTGTATTGTCTATTGTTATTGTTGCTTGTTGTTTGTATTGTCTATTGTTATTGTTGCTTGTTGTCTGTATTGTCTATTGTTATTGTTGCTTGTTGTTTGTATTGTCTATTGTTATTGTTGCTTGTTGTCTGTATTGTCTATTGTTATTGTTGCTTGTTGTTTGTATTGTCTATTGTTATTGTTGCTTGTTGTTTGTATTGTCTATTGTTATTGTTGCTTGTTGTTTGTATTGTCTATTGTTATTGTTGCTTGTTGTCTGTATTGTCTATTGTTATTGTTGCTTGTTGTTTGTATTGTCTATTGTTGTTGTTGCTTGTTGTTTGTATTGTTATTGTTGTTGTCGTTCACTGGAGACTGTTGCGCACGAACCACCATGACAAATTCTTCGTATGTGCAAACCTATTTGGCAATAAACATCTTTTTGGTCTTCTGGTTCTGGTAAAATACCATCACACGTTTAATCGAATTCTGTGGGAAACACTTTAATGGGTATGGAAATGTTGTAAACTGAAGCATGCTGAACAACAACGTTCAGCATGCTCATAAATGTAATGTTAGCAGACATGTGCTGACCACGGATGACGGCTGATGTTTACCACCTCACATCTACAGCTGCTGGGGTAGTCGAGTCATCTAATTGTTAGTTATCAAGTTAACGTTATGTTACTTGAGGATATTTCATTAGAATGAAATGACATGATGTGACTTAACGTAATGTGAATAACACGTGAGCACATGATTTTTGCCTCAGTCACGTCAGATAGTTTCACTGGCAAAGGCTGCGAAGACGACGAGCTGCACGATCCCGTGGTATGACGTCATCAGTAGGTCTTTTCTTCACGTTTTGATTGAGTGACCCCTAGCGGCAGAACCTTTGTACCTTTGATGCATTTTGGTTCCGAGACCTGTTTCGCCTTTGAATTAAATAATTTAATACAGATTGACGGTAAGAAGCACCAATATTCTTTAATCTTTATAGTCATACCATGACAGATTATTGCAGAGGATCATAATAGTCTGTGGTCATTTGATTTATGATTTATTTGTATTTTATTTGTTCCAATTCAGTAGACATTCTTTGATATAGCGTTTTATTCAATACTCAACTAAACCACTTACTATTACTTACTTTGATTAAAAAATAATTACAAGGACATTTTTAATTGCTTGGGCTATTATTGAACATTATCATTGAACATTCAAGCTTAACAATGTTCTTTATTGAAATATTGAAGTTATTTTACAAGCATTTTGAAACAGAAAATATTTTTAGCAAACTTCAAATTTGCGTGGACATCCAACAATAAATTACATTACAAATTACAACATTTTCTCACGTCTGAATCAGTGGTGCCTCCAGTGGTCAATGGGGGGCAGTTACAATCTGGGGCTGGCACACAAAACAGTTTACAGCATAACTGAAGTTTAAAGGCATAGGTCACATGTTTAGAGAGAGTGTGTGTGTGTGTGTGTGTGTGCGTGTGTGCGTGCGTGTGCGTGTGTGCGTGTGTGTGGCTGCCGAAGACCAACCCCTAGGAGGCACTACTGCTTTACATTAGTTTATAAAACGTGACATAGACGACTGCACTCCTAACAAAGTGCAGGTGATGTCATTTACATTGAAACGTCCATTTCTTTGACAAACGTTCACCATGTCCTCCGTTTAGGGAGCAACCGTTACAGGAAAATGTCAATACATTGTCTTAGGATCTTAAATTTAGCATATTTGTAAACTGCCATACACATTACATATGAAATCTCTTGACCATAGTCACATTTTCGTTAATACTAAGTTTGCAATGTTACCTGTGATCACTTGGGACATAATATAGAGATTGAAACAGAGAAAGATCCATATCCAGGGTTCATTAAATTAACACATTGGCCATTGCTGAGGTCAGTTGAGGTTAGTTTGCTATGTAATAATGTAACTTCTTAACTTGAGAGGCACATATCCAGTATATATATTTGTGTTTTTATCAAAATAGGTATGATAATTTTGTATCTGGTCCCAAATCTCCAATGTAATGTACTATCTGCTCCTTGCTATATTTGCTACCAGCAAACTAGGCAGATATGCTTATTAATGGTGTTACCAGGAATGCCATATATATTTCTTCAACACATTTCATTGTTAACCCTCAACCCTGACACAAACTCAGTGATAAGACTTAGTGAGCAGTAGCTCATGAACGAAACCTGTTTGGATTTTAAAAGAACATGGTTTAAACCTTCTCAATTAATACTGACACTTGAACAACAATATATAAAAGTTGAAAGAAAGAAAAACCTTGTAAAAAAAAAAACTGAAAATGCACTCACATCATATTTAACAATTGTCAAGATTGTTGCATCAACGAATAAAGACATGAAAAGAAAATCCAGTGAATATAACAACCAACCAAAGACACCAATAAATACCCAGTGTTTAAACATCTAGGAGTCCCTATCTGATTCTCCCGCCTGGCATTGAAAAGTTTTTGCACACAACAAAAATAACAAAAGCATAAATATAAAACAATCTTCTTTATAATTTTTTATCCATTTAAAAAAATGTAGAAATAAATACAAATTACTAATACCGCTATTGCTGTTAGTATAAAAATGTATAGAAAACAGGAATCTTCAGTCTTTCATCAGGTTTGTCACTATTCCTCTGTAAATGTTCTAGAAAATGTTGTGTCCACTTCAAACAAAAGTCAAAAGTCACTTAAACTGGTCTGGGATGAGATTCATTTGAGAATGAATGCTTGTGGGAGGGCTAGAGATGCCCTCTGACCAATCAGACATATTGGAATGCGGAGAGGAGCTTGACCATTGGTCGGGGGAGCCGGGGGATGGAGTTAGAAAGGGGTGATCAGGCACCTGTAGCTGGTGATTGGGTGTATTGTCCATTGGGCCAGAGTAACTGTGCTGGGATGGGGGTGTGAGGAACTGGTTGCCCATGATTTGGGTCTCCTGGGGTATGATGGTATGGATGGACATTGAGTGACCAGATCCATTGTTCTGCTGCATATCTGAAGCGTTCAATTCCATGCTGAGGAAACTCTGATTTATGGGCTGGCTGGCGTTGGAGGTGGAGTTTGAGTTCTGGTGCTGGAGCTGCCGAGAATGAGCTTGCTGCTGCATCATGTGTGATTGGCCGAGATGGCTGGTCTGAAGACCCTGGTAGCCCATAATCTGGGACAGCGTGGCAGTGGGAACACTGTGTAGAGGACCAATAATGCTGTGGGATATAGCTGAACCCTGGCTCATGCTCCCCTGCTGTCCAACACTCATGTGCATCCTGGACATCCAATCACATTGGCCTCCTCGGGTGCCACCTATAGATCCTTGGTTGTTGGGGCTGGACAGGTGAGAGAGACAGGGAGGGTTGGGATCGAAAGACAGGCCGTTCATATCCTGGCCTTTGCCCATGTTCAACTGGCCCATCAGAGAGTCTCCATTGCCCTGCAGATGATTGAGAGACATGGGTGGTGACTGGTGGAAGGGAGAGGTCATGGGAGGGGAGGCCACGTCCGACAGATAACCATGGGGAGACTCCAGCGAATCCACCGGGGAGAGGACCGCTGAGGAGTCCAGCAGGTTCCCCTTCCCATCAAGAGACTTCTTCTTCTTGGATTTCATCTCTTTACCTCCTTCTTTGCCACCTTTCCCAGCGGAGCTGATCTTGCGGACCTTCTTGACTTGGTGTGAGGGCTTGAGGTTTCCCATGTAGTTGTTGGGGGAGCAGAGGGGTGGGGACAGACTGGATGTGCTCATGGGGCCACTGTGAAGACCTGGACTCCTCACCAGGTTGTACTCGTCTAATAGGCGCACTATGTCATGGTGCATGCGCTCTTGGGCAATGTCTCTGGGCAGCTGGTCAAGATGGTCGGTAATCTCGCGGTTAGCGAAGTGCTCCAACAGGACCTTGGCTGTCTCAAAACTGCCTTCTCGGGCTGCCAGGAACAAAGGTGTCTCTTCCTACAAAACAAACATAACACATTTAAATGTAAAGGCTTGTAACTCCTTATCAATAAAAACACAATGTAAATACTTGGTACTGGTAAGATTTGGTGTACTTGAATTTTAGTTTACCTTGTTGTTCTGCATATCCTTGTTGGCACCATTTTTCAACAACATAATGGCGGCCTCCACGTTGTTGACAGCCGCTGCCCAGTGAAGAGCAGATTTACCTGATATCAGAAAAAAGAAAGTTGAGAAAGGTTGAATTAAAATACCTTTGTTAACTCAATAGGGGTAATACTATAGTCTTGGACAAATATAAATGTTGAGAAAAGACTGCAACATACCAGAGTCATCGATGGCATTGGCGTCAGCGTGGCAGTTAATCAGTTCGTCCACCATGCCTTCGACAGCGAGTCGCGCTGCCAGGATCAGCGGAGTAGTTCCATCATGCATGCGAGCATCGAGGTCTGTGGCACGGTTTCTGATCAAAATCTAGAACAAAACACGGCAGTTATTAACCATGAGATTCTCAAATAAATCAGCTTTTCTGCTGAATATCTTAAAGTAAAATATCTATCTCAAAGTATTCTTCAAAAACTCAACTCAAGTCCCCCATTTAGTACTGCGCTTTGTTTAAGGACACCGAATATCAAACCTGCAGAATGCTGCAGCTTCCTGTTCCTTTCTGTCACATCAAACGTTTCGTACCTGAAACACTCCCTGTGCATCTGCGGCCACGGCAGCGTGGAGTGGCGTGCGCCCCATGTTGTCCTGAACGTTAGCGTTGGCGCTAGACTCCAGAAGACGCTTGGCAGCATCTGAGCGAGCGTAGCGGGCGGCCAGGTGCAGCGCCGTCTCCCCCGTGCGGTCCGTCTGGTTGTGGAGGTTGGCTCCTTGGTAGATGAAGTCAGATATGATTTCAGCGGAGGGGTCCTCTTCTTCCTCGCTGTTGCCAGTCTCCAGCCCTCCACCACTACAGGAGGCAATCATCAGGGGAGTGAAGCCATCTGAGTGAAGAGAGAGATGTATACCTACTGGTTAGTTGGCATTTATGCAGTATATATACACATACATGACAATATTATTGTGATAATAAAGAAGGGATCAGCTTTTCTGTCGATCTTTTGTGTTTAAATATTCCATGCATCATTTTTACACACCAGGTCCTCTAACATTGACGTCCATGCAGTCATTTTCTATCTCTCCTTGAGGAGGAGTTGGGGCAATGGAGGCAATGCGCAGGTCTGCGGCATCCAGGTGTTGCTGGGTCCACTTCCTGTGGTCAGTGTGGTCACTGAGATCCAACATGGCCTGCTCTTCAAACTGGATGAATACACATAGGTGTTTGATTAAATTCCCGTCTCAGAATCACCATGGTTCTTGAGCTAGACAAGATAAGTTTGATCAAAAAGTGTGTCTTACTCTAAAGCGGTTGCAGTCTGGGTCCTCATCGCCCCATTCGTTCTGATTGTCATCCATAAGGTTTATATCAGAGATCTTCATTGGCCTGATTGAAAAAGAGAAGGACAAACAGAATAAGCAATTAGAAAAAAAAAAATTTCCATAAAATAAAATAACATCACTGATGAATCTCCATACTTCAGTCCGACTGAGTCCTCCCCGACGGGTTCCCTGCGTTTCTTCTTGATCGGTTCTGACACCTTGAAGCCCTCCGGCAGCCACAGCTGACCGTGCTCCCGGCGTCGTTTGCGCGACACCAGAACGCCAAGGCACACAAAGCCCAGCGCCGCCAAGCCCAGGAAGACCACATACATGGGATAGAGCTCGGAAGAGGAGGGAGGAGGTCTCACGCCTAAAGAAAAAGGAACACAGCACAAAAACAGTTACAAGGCTGCCAAGAACAAGGTCAACTGGTTGAGACAGAGAGCATTACTGGGACTGGGGTGACTTACTGGTGACAGCTTCAATGTATGGCACATTGAGGTTTCCACTGGAGGCCAGTGCACCAAGGAAGGCAGCCACGTCTGTAGCGCTCTGGAAACACTCAGTGGACTGCTGGTAGCACTGACGGTTGTCAATCTCCAGGTACACTACAGACCTGCCAGAGAGGAGGAAGGACCACGTTAATATGAAGAAACTCTCATACTTTCATATACTTATTTGGTCCTATTTCTTAGAACCACATGCATAGCTGTGTCCAAATCAAATCAATTACCAACCCTTTAATCTGCATAGGGTCCAGCTCTCTGCGTCTCCGTGAGTTGATCATGGCCGACATGCTGTCCTTCACGTGACCCATGACATTTGACGGCATGGCCGCCCACTCAGGCCAGCCCTCAGTGGAGCGCTTCACATTGTGCTTAGCCAGTTCCTGCTCACTGCCGTAGTATGGGAATATCATTGGCTCTCCTTTGGCGTCACGCCGGAACACCACGTTAGTATGGAGCACACTGCTGAGCTCTCGGAGAAAGGAGGTGGAACCATTTTTGAGCTGCTCCGGGGGGATGTGGACCACCAGGACCAGATGTCCATCAGCCAGTTTCTCGGGCATGTTGTTTGCACAGTCCAGGCCGTCCCATTCGCACTCTGCATTGTTACAGCCTTGGTCGCAGTGGCCGTCGGCATAGTGGTCCTTGCAGTACTGGTCATAAAGAGGGCTGAAAGACACAGAAGCAAAGTGTTGATGTTAATGCATCGATTGATAGGACACATCAACAAGAACAGAATAATAACCAAAAAGACATGCAAAAAGAATAGGATGACATTTATTCATCCTACAGAGAAAAGGATTAAGAGCCAATGCCACTCACTTGCACTGTCCCTCCTGGCCCTGGCAGTCGAAGCCGTCATAGAGACAGCCGGGACTGTTGCACTGCTCGTCACACTTCCCGTCGTTGAAGTAGCGCCAGCATTGCAGGGCGGCCGAGCAGTTCTGCCAGGGGTCGTCAAAGTTCAGCGAGCAGTCGCCACCATCCCAGCCGCAGGCGTGGTTGTTGCACAGCGTGTCACAGATGTGGTTGCCGGCCCACTCATCGCACTGGGGGATCTCGCAGCTCACCTCCACCTCTGGTGGCGGGGTGATGTCACGACCAAACCCACCATAGAACGAGTAGTCCAAAATGTGGCAGAGCAGGCCGTTGAAGTTGCTGGGGCAGCCGCAGTGGAAGAAGGGAGCCTCTGAGGTGAGCTGGCAGGTGCCCCCGTTGTAGCAGGGGTTGGAGTTACATGGGCTGTCGGTGGGGATCTGGCACTCAGGCCCCGTGAAGGCAGTGGTGCACAGGCAGCGGGGGCTGAGGTGGCCAGACACACAGGTACCCCCATTTTTGCAGTTGAGACTGCCGCAGGAGTGAGAGTCGTACTCGCAGGACGATCCGGTGAAGCCCTGATTGAATTAAAGGAAACAGTCGTTGAAAGATGCATCTATTGCAGATTAATGGAAGGTTACCCCGGTAAACTCAAAGCGAAGATTATGAACATTAGTAATTGTGTTACTCACTTGAGGGCATTTGCAGATGAAGCCATGCGGGGTGTTACTGGCAACAGCGCATGTCCCTCCGTTTTTACAGGGTCTGCCCTTACAACCATCAAACACCTTGTCACAGCGTTGACCTGGAGAGTCACAAATAACACAACTTAATACTTTACTAGGATTTCTGTCCAATACACCAGGAAGGGATCATGGTAGAGTTCATTCTGCTTGACTTTTGAAAGTACCTGTGTATCCAGTGCGACACTCGCAGCGGTAACTGTTGGTGAGCTGAATGCAGTTGTAGGACCCCCGGGGGTCACAGGGGTCCGACAGACACTCATTGACATCACCTTCGCAGCGCTCCCCTACGTAGCCTGCCGGGCAAATGCAATGGTAGCCCCCGACCCGGTCCACGCAGCGGCCATTATTGAAGCACTTGGGTTCGTTGGTGAGGGGGTCCACGGAGGGGCTGCAGTCGTCCAGGTTGATTTCACAGTGAACACCTGTGGAAAGAAGAGATGGGACACATCCAGATTGGTCTGGGTTGTGTGTTTGTGTGTGTAGATGTGTGTCAGCTGTTTATGTGTGCACATACCTTGGGTTCCTCGGGGGCAGGAGCACTTGTACGTGTTGATGAGATCAATGCAGGTCCCCCCGTTCTGGCAAGGCTGGGACTGACACTCATTGATTTCCTTTGAGCAGTTAACCCCATGGTAGCCCGGCAAACACTATAATACAAAAATATAAACCGTTATTAGTAACAAAAATTCAACAAAGATCTGAATTGTAATGAAATCTGAAGCGCCGGCTCCTGTACCTCACAGCTGTAGCCGCCTAAGTAGTCGGTGCAGCTGGCTCCATTCTGGCAAGGGTTCGGGGAGCATTCGTCCACTTGCTCCTGGCAGTAGCTGCCTGTGTAGCCCGCCTGGCAGCGGCAGTAGTGTGTGTTCCCTGCATCCAAGCACAGGCCTGAGTTCCTGCACAGCAGAGCCACTTCCACACCTGAGGGACGAGAGAGAGAGAGAGAGAGAGAGAGAGAGAGAGAGAGAGAGAGAGAGAGAGAGAGAGAGAGAGAGAGAGAGAGAGAGGCAATAGTTATAGAATCATCTTAAGTCACAATCATCAAATGACTTAGATGAAAGATAGGGATTGACTAAGGTGACTTTTACCTTGCTGTTTGGCAGCCACTTCACAAGACACGCTGGGGATGTCACAGTAGATGCCGGTCCAGCCAGTCTGACACTGGCAGGTGTAGGACGCCCCCTGCTGCCAGCACGAACCCCCGTTCTTACAGGGGGACGAGTCACACCAGCGCACAAGGTTCTAGAGCAGGTAAAACAAAAACACATTTCAACTTAATGTTCTTAAAATCACAAATGATGATTAAAATAATTCAATAATTATATTATAATTAGAAGTTTGACGACATTTGATCAACCACATCGCAGAATCATCTATTTGAGGTTGGCCAAATGTGATCAAACTAAACTTTATAATCATTTGAGTCACTATGTGACATTGATCAATACAATATTTCTCTCTGACCTGGCAGTTGAGCCCTGTGTATCCATGTTGACAGGTGCACTTGTATGTCCCGTAGCTGTCCTGGCAGGTGCCTCCGTTGACACAGGGTTTGGAGTTGCACTCGTTGATGTCGTGTTGGCAGTAGCTTCCCGTGAAGCCGGGGAGGCAGAGGCAGGTGAATGCGTTGATGCCGTCCACACAGGTGCCACCATTGAAGCAAGAACTGGAATGACAATACAAAATATTTAACTCCGGACAGTTAATCTACATATGAAGTGCATGTCAGAGCTAACATAGTAAGATTTATGTTTTATCCAAACATTTTGATAAAACTATTAATATCGATTTATTGACACTTAATTGATCCCTGAGGAAAAATTCCAGATTGTATACATACAGTATATAGGGAATTTTAATTAATGCTGTTATGACGTACCACTTTTTTTCCACAAGATGAAGACCACAGGCTCAAACATAAGGATACATCTAACTCAATAATGTATCAACTGACAGAACTCTAAAAGACAAACCTTTCTGTGCAATCGTTGGCATTGATCTCACAGTTGATGCCGTTGAAGCCAGCAGGGCAGGTGCAGGTGTAGCTGTCGACACAGTCGGTGCAGTTGGCTCCGTTCTTACAGGGGCTGCTGTCGCACTCGTTGATGTCCTCCTCACAGCGGCCTCCGCGGAAGCCCGGCAGGCAGGAACACACGAAGGTGTTGACGCCATCCCCACACCGGCCGCCATTACTGCAGGGGTCTGGAGCACATTGAGTGGAACGAAACACTATCAAGTTTTTTTTCAAAACTATCTTAGACTTTTAGTAGATGCTTTTATCCAAAGTGAGTTAGCATTTTTGTAGACCTCAATGAGCAGGCAGGGGTTAGGACTCTTGACCAGGGATACACACAGGTAGACTATCTGAGCTAACCATGAACAACTAATAGGCGCAAGCACCGTGTTTGAACATACTTGGTTTGCAGTCATCCACATCGGTCTCGCACTTCTGGCCCGAGTAACCTGGCTGGCACTTGCACTGGTAACCCCCCACCGTGTTGAGGCAGGCCGCGCCGTTACGACACGGGCTCTTCACACACTCGTTGATGTCTACTTCACATGTTTGTCCTTTAAAATGAAGAGGAGAGGACAAGCAATTGTAAGATTAGAGAGTGAGATGGCTGGATCGAAGATACACAGTGTAGATAGATAGATCGATGGATGATATAGATAGATAGATCGATGGATGATATCGATAGATAGATCGATGAATGATATAGATAGATAGATCGACGGATGATATCGATAGATAGATCGATGGATGATATTGATAGATAGATCGATGAATGCTATAGATAGATAGATCGATGGAGGATATCGATAGATAGATGGATGGATGATATCGCTAGATAGATACCTTGCCACCCCTCGGGACAGATGCAGGAGAAGCTCTGGTAGTCCTCTGCCTCCTTGCACACACCTCTATTCTTGCAGGGCCGGGGGCTGCAGGGGGCCAGCAGGGCCTCACAGTTGTCCCCTGGAGGTTTAAAGCACAAGCAAACCCAAGGCGTCAATAACAACTCTCAGTTACACTAATTCAAGTGTATGTTTCGGTCCCATCTATCCACGCCCCATGTTTCAGATACATTTTCCTTGTATTTTTGTAGCAATGGTTATCATTTCACTTCCTTGCAGTTTCCTGCTATTGTTTGATATCAGGCAGGAAACAGGACGTGGCTGCACAGGGAATGGGGTTTGGAGGCCCTTCAGTTCACAGCCTTATGGGGTGTTTTTTCCAAAACAAACACACACACACACACACACACGTGTTATCCCTACACTGAGAGGCGTATTTTTCCATATGGGAATGACCAAAATGCACATCCCTAGTTAGTGATCGTCTGCCTGATGTTTTTCAGTAGTGGCCATGATGTCTGTGTGACGTTTTCTAAAACAAAATGGGAATGCTGGGGGTTTCGTTTGAAAGAATATCTGTGTTTTCAGATATCTGTGAATCCCTGCATCAGCACCTCTAACAACCCAATTACTACACACTAAAGTCTGGTCAGTGAAGCAGTCGAACACAGCATACCGGTGTAGGGCAGTAAACAGTTGCATTTGTATCCCGCCACATCGTCAATGCACGTGCCCTGGTTGAGGCAGGGGTTGGACGCACACTCGTTGATGTTAGTTTGGCAGTTAGGTCCTACGTCACCAGGATTAGAAAAAGCACACGCTGGTTAGAGTTGAGTTCTCACAAACCATTCTGTACCTCAAAGTGAACATGATGATGAAGTGACGTGTACACAAACATAAGAACTAGATGTCTTGGTATAACTTACCACTGAATCCAGCCCTGCATGTGCAGTGGTAGCCACTCGTCATGTCCTTGCAGATCCCCCCGTTCATGCATGGGTTGGACTCACACTCATTGTTGTTGATGTCGCAGTTGGGCCCGCTCCAGCCGGAGTCACAGGAACACTTGTATCTGTGAGGAGATCAAGGGAGAGCTGTCATGTTTGGAAGCGTATCCGCTGACATTCATTTTCATTTTTAATTGTTTATCTTAATCTTTGCTCACCCGTTGACCAGGTCATGACAGTGGCCGTGGATGCAGGGGTTGCTGTCACACTCATCCACCTGCGACAGACAGGTGGCGTCGTTGTATCCCTCGGGGCACAGGCATGTGAAGCTGTTAATGCCGTCCACGCACGTGCCCCCATTGTGGCAGGGGTTGATCGCACAGTCGTCGATGTTGATGTTACACATCGATCCTGCAAGATAACGATTCAATATGAAATAATTGCATGCATGTATGCCATGATTAGGAATATGTGCTTGATTCATAGTGCATTCAGAGTGTTACATATTTAGGTAATCTAAACATTGTTTCATTAGTTTAATCTTTTTTGAAATATCAAATTTCATTACACTTTGTAGGCATTCATTCATTTTACAATAACAATTACTTTGCTTTTATAAAAGCAACACATAGTGTAACAAATGTGGGTTATAAGAAGTAAGACATGGTAACATGGGGAGTCAAACTGGGGTCTGTTCCACTGGGGTCCAACGTGACAGCAACTACCCTGCTTCATACTACTTCAAGTTTGAAGTCTTGTTTTTCTTCCACACATTTTTAAAGAGCTGAAGGATAAGTTAGTAATAGGGACTGCTATCTCACTAACTGCTATTCTGTGGAGGAAGTTTTGACCTGTCCAGTTCCCCTTTCCCTTGGAATTCAGTGAATAGACAGAGGGAGGGAGGGGTGGGGAGGGTGGTAGCTTGGTCTCAGAGGGTAAACTGGTGCCCTTTTCATGCATCTGCATACATACACATACACGTACACACACACACACACACACACACACACACACATGCACACACACACACAGACACACACGCGCGCGCGGAGGGGCAGACTTCCCCCACCGACACACGCATACACTTCTGCCAACCATGAGGAAGCCAGGGGCTGTTTATGGGGACAGAAGGCCAGTCCCCATTTCACACATGGCTGATTAACAATCGACCCCACCCCCAACCCCCACTCCACCCCTCCTTCCCTCACTCTTCAATCAATCAGAAAAGGAGGAGGATCCAACTGCCTGTTCTGCAATTACAATGGTCTTCTGTCCCTCTGTGTCTAAAGCCGGCAAAGTCCAGGACACTCAGTACCGAAAGGACACACAAGATGGAGAGGGGGAGGGGAGCACACACACTCCCTGTCCCTTTTTTAACCTAATCTCACACACCAGTGCCAGTAGGAACCAATTCACTGGGCCATGTAAGGGGATCCCTATGGGAAAAGGCAGATAGGCCTACTCAAAGTCCTAAGCATTCAGATTAACAAAGTGTTGGTTAATAAACTATTTAATGGTCGTACTCTGTGACTAAAACCTAAAACTAACAAGAATAAAGTTGAGGATGGGTGGTTGGTGGAATCATGTGACTGCACAGTAAAGCACTGTGCTCTCCCTTTTCCCCTTTCAAATATCACTTTACACACACTTTCAGGAGGCTTTTCAAATTGCAAACAAAGTTACCCCCTTTGTCTGCCCTCCCGTGTGTGTGTGTGTGTGTGTGTGTGTGTGTGTGTGTGTGTGTGTGTGTGTGTATCAGATTTGGGACTTCTGTTGCTCCCTCTGTTGTCCCTATCCCCACACAGGCAATCCGATCCCATTGTTTACAGGCCTGAGCCCACCAGCCAGCTGTCTTATCAGTCCCACCCCCAAGCTCCTGGGACCCCAAGCTCTCCTGCACCTGTAGAAACCCCACCCAGTGCTCACCTGTGTAGCCGGGTTCACATGCACACTCATAGCTGTTGATTTTGTCGATGCATCTCCCATAGTCACATGGTTTGCTCTTACAGTCATCAAGATTCACCTCACAGTTGAAACCTGGAGGTACAAGGGGGATCAGTTCAAACCAATAGCACTATTTATTGATTTAGCATAAGCATTTACCAAAGTGACTTACAGTGATTATGATTTTGTAATTCATGTAATGTTAATTAACAAGCAAGTAGTGGTAAGGCATCTTGCTTAAGAATGTCTACAGGGTGACTGTGGACATTAGGGTTTGAACCCAGAACCAATCCACTGGGAGTCGTGCATTTTAACTCACCACTAGACCACCCTTCCCATTCAAATTCATTCAATGCAAATAGTTTGTATACAGAGGTGTCTGGGTGTCTGACCTGCAGTGCCCTTGGGACAGCTACAAATGTAGGTGTTTTCCCTGTCCTGGCAGGTGCCGCCATTCTTGCAGGGCTGACTCAGACACTCGTTGATGTTGGTCTCACACAGGCGCCCCGTGTAGCCAGGGCGGCAGTAGCAGGTGAAGGAGGCCAGGCCGTCCTTGCAGGTGCCGTAGTGACACGGGTCCGAGTAGCACTCGTTCACGTCCATCTCACAGTGCTGTCCGGAGTAACCTGGAGGGGGGGGATGTTGTTTAACTCAGGGATTCCAATATTGTCAACGGAGAGAGAGAGTGCACTTGGTAAAACTATTGACTGGGGTTATGTGGGGTGTTGTTGTGTACCTTCTGTGCATTCACAGGTGTACTTATTGGGCCCATCAGTGCATTTAGCTCCATTCTTGCAGGGAGTGCTGGCGCATTCATCAATGTCCACCTGACACAAATTACCTGCAAAACCTGGGAAGAAAAACACAAACAATTTCTAAGTTAAATCCCATATTGCTTCTGTGTTGTATGTATATATATATAGCTGTGGTGTGTATCGTAAATATTAAAAGATTATTCATTTGCATGTAAGCTGCTATTTCAACACATATCTCAATGCTACTCATTAACTAAGCCTTTAATTTAAAACCATCAGAGTTGCTCCCAACTCACTGTCTACACCTCAGATCCTGGCATCGCTGAATTAGTCTTTAAGACCGTGGACAAACATAAATACGTGCCTGTTATGCTAATGTTGGCAGTCCCTCTAAACCCTTTCTAAATGAAAACAAACAAGACTTTACTCATGAGCTTTACCCATCGATTGCTTGGTTTTGGTTACTAGTTGTGTTTGTTCTCACAGGTTGACAGCTAAGAGCAGTACCAACCCACAACTGGTTTTGGCGTTGGGAGATATAGTTCCATACCTTTGGGGCATTCGCAGTGGAAGGAGTTGATCTTGTCCACACACTTGCCATTGTTCAGACATGGCATACTGGAGCACTCATCCGTGTTGATGTGGCAGAACACACCTTCATAGCCTGAAAAAAACACACAAAGATCACTTTCATTAGCTGTCTTTCAAATAGTCATCCAAATATATTTACAGTAAAGTCTTTTGAAGCATCAAACAAATGAAAACAACAACCATATTTCTGGTGATGCACCAACTCACTGACCTGGCATGCAGATACAGTGGAAGCCTCCGATCTGGTCCAGACAGGTGGCGTCATTGTGGCAGGGGTTGGACATGCACTCGTTGACGTCCATCTCGCAGCGCGGGCCTTCGTAACCTTGGAGACACTTGCACTGGAAGGAGCCCTTGGTGTTGAGGCAGCGCCCGCCGTGCTCACAGGGGTTAGCACCTGCATGTACAAGACACTACTGTTACAGCTGTTACTGTTACTGTTACAGCTGTTACTTTATACTGTTACAGCTGTTACTTTATACTGTTGCAGCTATTACTGTTACAGCTATTACTGTTACAGCTGTTACTTTACTACTGTTACAGCTGTTACTTTATACTGTTACAGCTGTTACTTTACTACTGTTACAGCTGTTACTTTATACTGTTACAGCTGTTACTTTATACTGTTACAGACTGTTACTGTTACAGCTGTTACTTTATACTGTTACAGCTGTTACTTTATACTGTTGCAGCTATTACTGTTACAGCTATACTGTTACAGCTGTTACTTTACTACTGTTACAGCTGTTACTTTATACTGTTACAGCTGTTACTTTATACTGTTACAGCTGGTACTTTACTACTGTTACAGCTGTTACTTTACTACTGTTACAGCTGTTACTTTATACTGTTACAGCTGTTACTGTTACAGCTTGAGAAGAAACCTCCAATAGTAAATCTTGACTAGAAATGTGAAAGAGGCATCCCTCCTCCCAGGGATGCTGAGGAGGTGTAACTCCTGCTCACCCAGAGAACACTCATCGATGTCGAGGTTGCAGGCTGAGCCGGTGTACCCCGGGGGACACGTGCAGATGGCCTTGCCGTTGACCGGGTTGGTGTCACAGTTGGATCCCTTCTGACAGGGGTTGCTGATGCAAGCATCATCCAGGTGGCACAACAGACCTGACAGAAAAACATAGGACATTCTCTGTCAATGCACTTCCTGTGTATCTAAATGTACATGTGTTTGCAATACTCTTTTTGTGTGCTAGTCCGATGCTTCTCCAATGGTGGGTCTTGACCCATATGGTTACCAGCAAATTGACCATGGCTACAAACATTTTATTTCAAAAATAGATATGCATGCCTCCATGCTTTGTCTGTTTCACTTGTATTTCATAACTATGTTTTTATGACATGGCATTGAGAACATTTAACATGTTGGGTAGGTCCTGGGTCCCTAAAGGTCCCTCTATATGCTATCTTTGCTCACTCCAAATATTTTCCGCACCTGTGCGTCCATGCGGACACTCGCAGAAGAAGGACGCCACGCGGTCGTGGCAGGTGGCACCATGGTAACAAGCAGCGCTGGCACAGTCGTCAATGTTCTCACTGCAGTCATCGCCCGTCCAGCCGTTGACACACACGCAGTGGTAGCTGCCGTGCGTGTCGTGGCACGTCCCACCGTTCTGACAGGCATTGGGCATCAGCTCGCACTCGTCCACATTCTCCGTGCAGTACTGGCCTGAGAAGAGCCGCCGTGAGGGCATGGGGTTATGCGTCGGTTGGTTGTAACAAAATGTTATTTATATTTCAGCACTTACGTTTTTTAATAAAGGTGCAGTTCATTAAGGAGCAGATAGGGGTTAGGGCATCTTTCTCAAGGATACCTGCAGGTACACTGTGGGTATTGGGGATCGAACCCAGTACCTTCTTTTGCCGGGATTCTTCAATACCCTAACCCCTGCCACCATCATACATTTTGGTCATTCATTAAATGTTACTGTAGTATTGACAGGGGTTGCTTTGTTACCTGTGTAATGAGGTGGGCACTTGCAATTGTAGGTGTTCACCCCATCCACGCAGATGCCTCCATTCTGACAGGTGTGTCCCAGACAGTCGTCGATGTTATGATCACAGTTTGGACCTGTGAATCCTGAAAACAACAGACAAAGACAAAATAACTCTCAAAACTTCCTAAAACACCATAAGAGAGCCACAAACAAAGCAAATAAAGCCTGGATAATATATAATACAATATTATAGCATCCACCATGCAATGTAACGTTATATCTAACATTTAGGTCACTTCTCCGTGCCTCACCCTTCTGTTTGGCATTGTGATACGGGACAGGAGACAGATAAGGACGGTATATCGTTTCAGCTTTGTTTGAATACTCCAGAGTTTGTCACTCTTTGTCAGGTTGTCTCCTCCTCCACCCTCTCTAAAATCAAAGACTTGAGTGGTTTCTTTACCGCCATCATTGTCTGATTAACTATCAACTATTATCAGCTCCACGGCTTGGCAGGTGTCCTGAGCGGTTTCAACATCAACCTGCATTCCGGCACAGACACCCTGCCGCACAGTGCCAGCTTTTAATGTTTAACCAGAAAGATACACAGAGCTGTGTCTGGAGGTCTGCCTTGTCTTAAGCAGCTGCTCTTTATTGATCATAAAATCTGTGTGATGAATAGAGGCCAACAGAATGAGTGGAGTGAAGGGAGAATATGTGACAGACAATTCTTGCTGAAAACTGACAAGCAGTTTGTGTCGATAGCAAAGTATTATATACAAAGTGTGTAGGTTGTGTAGTTTATACAGTGTGTGTTGTGTCTTTTTTCAGTTTTTGTGTATATTTGAATTGAGTTCCTATAATAATATGTTTATGTCTGCAGGGTGATCAGGTATAATATCAGCACTGAACACACACACACACACACACACACACACACACATACTCAGGATAGGCATAGCAGGCTCTGCGCGATAAATAAGCAGATAAAGCAAAACAATTTTTACCTGGAAAACTATGGTAGCTGCATTGGCATCACATTGTCGACCTCTAAAGTTTGCCCCTTATTGTAGGTAGCTGCAATACATCGTAAGTTACCTGTCAAACAGTTGCAGTCGTAGGCAGTGTCTCCCTTCTGGATGCAGGTCCCACCGTTTTGGCAGGGTGAGGGGCTGCAGGGCAGGTAGGGGGTCTCGCAGTGCTGGCCTGTGTACTCGTGGGGGCAGCGGCAGTGGAAGGAGCCCACCTCGTTCACGCAGATCCCCCCGTTGCGGCAGGGCGAAGGGGTCAGGGCACACTCGTTGACGTCCTGCTTGCAGGTCTGGCCGTGGAAGGTGGGAGGGCAGGTGCAGATGTAGGTGGAGTCAAAGGCAGAACACTGTCCAGCGTTGGCACAGGGGTTGGAGGCACAGGGATTGGCTAGCTGGCACGATTTACCTGGAAACGTCATGATCAGTGAATTAATGATGAGGTAATGATGAATGGATGATGATCATGATCAATTCATCACAAATTCCAATGAATTAATTAAAACTTTCAGGACTTAATAACCTATTCATAATTAATTATTAACTTTAACGGAAATATATGTTATATATATATATATATATATTTATTTTTTTTAGATTTATCACTCTATCAAGTCTTGATGGGGAGAAATCAAAGCCACATGAGTGAACAGAATGGGACCTACCAGACCATCCAGGTGGACAGCGGCAGCGGTAGGCAGTGAGTGTGATGAGGTCGCAGGTCCCACCGTTGCGACAGGGGGAACCCATGCAGGCATGGTTGCTGGGCGTCAGACACAAGCGGTCAGTGAAGCCCAGCCGGCACACACACCGGAAGTCAAAGGTGTTGCCGTGGGAGATGGCGCGACACTCGGCCCCGTTGCGGCAGGGCGACGGGCTGCAGGGGCTGGGGTACTGGCAGCGGCTGCCCACGTAGTCCGGAGGACACCTTGGGAGAGAGAGAGAGGGAGGGAGAGGGAGGGGGAGGGGGGGGGGGGGGGGGGGGGGGGGGGGGGGGGGGGGGAGGGAGAGAGAGAGAGGGAGGGAGAGAGAGAGAGAGGGAGGGAGAGGGAGAGAGGGAGAGACAGGGCCACAGAAAGGGTGGAGGGGCAAAAAGATGGTTGTTTTCATTTCAATGTATTTTACTTAATTTGCAGTATGACAGCATCTTCTTAACCTTTTTCTGTCTGAAATGATTAACTACAACATCTCTACCACTTGGTACATAGTATCTCTTAGTTTTAACATCTTTGTTCCATTGTGTAACTAATTATCTATCAACAAACAAACAAGTAGAGAGACGAGGTGGTTAACATTTACATTTACATTTACATTGAGGGCATTTTGCAGACGCTTTTATCCAAAGCGACTTACAATAAGTACATTTGTCAGAAGATGAAACACTTCATTGCTGTTAATACAGTAAGTCACCAGAACAAGTGGCACTAATGGCCCTGGTGGCGGGAATCGGTCACTGATGGGCTGTTGTTGTAACGTGCCTCGCGGGATCAGACTCTCTCACAGCCCTTTCATAACACACACACACACACACACACACACACACACACACACACACACACACACACACACACACACACACACACACACACACACTGCTGG
>OMKI01046732.1:0-25770 GCA_900302315.1 Phycis blennoides
TTTGAGTAATTTTATGTTACAGAGTAACACAACAATTACATAATGTTTGTGTTACAGAGGGTTGGTATGGTATGGCGGGGCAACAGAAAGTGTCCAATGCAGTGTGTGTGTGTGTGTGTGTGTGTTGGTCTGCACAATGAAAAATATATAAACATAAATATTTGGTATGCCCAATAATTACTTAACATTTTATCCATCCCTTGTTTAAAAAAATATATAAATAATATATTAATTTAATAATATTAGGGGAATTTTACAGTTGGGTTGATCTGCAAAATTATTGAAATGTAAGATTTCTAGCACATCGAGAAAAAGCTTAGGTATTCACAGTGAAGCTGTGAATACCTATTGTTTTTCTAGGGTTTAGGTATTTTTTTAATTCAAACGCTCATACCTCCTGATTGCCCTGGTAAAAAGTTTTGAAATTTGGCCACCAGATCCATATCCCGGAAACTTAGATTTTGAAATAATATGGACCGTTTCGGACATAAGGGGCGCTATAATTCACGGTAAAATTCAAATGCTCAGCACCGCTGCCCAGAACCATTTAAAATTTCGGAAACTTGGTGTACAGGCCTTATTTGACATGCTGCAACATTTTACTTATCGGGATACATAATGGATTTTTTTTTTCTGTACAGTGCAACTTTTGCCACAACTTAAAAAATCTTCTTCTCAATAACCACTGGACCAAATGACACACATGATCTATTGACGTGTCTTAACAGTTATTGTAAAGCGATTTTTGATTGCTATAAAAATGGCAGAGTTATGGCAAATTTTAAGATTTGCGAATATGCAAATTAGCGACAATATTTCTCTAAACCAACACAACTCTGCTTCAGAAGGAAGGAGGATCTTGAAACTTGCTCATACACATAGAGGCACGTCTCTGAATATGTGTACCAAATTTGGTGATGATATCACATTGATATCATCACAACAGATGGGGGAAATGTTCAAAAAAGGTGGTGCGTGAGCCTGTGAATACCTTTCATGACTGCGTGCAGTCCTAGTTTTCATTATTTTATGCTTGGAAATCCAGCTAGACTCGCTTTTGTAATGCAACGTTAACTCGCAGACCAAAATCACACATAACTGAAGAGCCAGAGTGAATGAGAGGTAGAAAAATGTCTACATACTTGCCCCGAATAAATTCCAAACTGCAGCGTCTAGCTCTTAAACATCTTGCGTGATCTTTTCTGTCTTTTCTAGATTCCAGTAACGGCAGCTTTAACCTCAAAGCTCTCAGTGGAAGTGCTGGGTACAAGTTTGGCTGCCTGGCCAAGATCGTCAACTACATGAAGGTCAGACCTTTAACACTTTACATTTATTTTTTACTGTTTGTCTATTGTACACATTTCAAGTTCGCAGTAAAGAGACTATGTGTCGGATTGTCTATGCACAGACAATTGAAGAAATGTCTGTTCTTTCATAACTTCATTCATGACTATCATTAACATTAGTTTATGATTGTAATTGTCTCAACCCAAACGGGTTGAGACAGACTTAGCTACACTTGAGCAGGCTGCAGATCACTTACCGGCTAAAGGGGCCAGTAATGAGAAGGACTTTCTGATTCTTGCACATTAATACATTATTATTGTGATGCGTCACAGATGTTTGAAGCTTTTACATGATCTGACATTTTTTTACAGCACGCCATCTTTGATGATTGATGGTCAAGACAGACTGTTAGTTGTTGTGTCAAGTTAATGAGTCACTCCTGTCCTCTTTGTAACATTTTGCTGCATGTCAGCAGCAAAAACAAAACCTTTTGAAAATATGCCATGTTTTTATTTAAAAAAATGTTTTACCAAAGGTTGCAAATGTATCTGATAGTTTTAGTCAATTGCAGTCAAGATAATCCATGGCCTGTCAAAACCCCCAGAGTAAACCCTCACACCAAATGCACGTTTTGAAAGTTGCCCTTGTTGTTCTAATGTAAAGCCGTGTGTAATTCTGTCCACTCTCAGACGAGACATCAGAGGGGGGACACACACTTCCTCACCCTAGAAGAAATCCTGGATGAGACCAAGCTGTTGGACATTGGCATGAAGCAGAAACAGTGGCTCATGTCTGAGGTGTGTGCATGCCCGTGTGTGTGTCATGGATGCTAGTTTTATTTGTGAGAACAGGAAGAGGTTCTGGATGAGGGAAGCTACCCTCATCTAACATACATGATAAAGGGACAGCGTTTGAAAGGTTGGAAAGAGCAACGTCAATTTAAAGAACATGGCAGCACCACTAAATAATGGCAACATAATGCTGTTAATCTTGTGCAGTATACACTCCCATGCATGCATATTATACAGTGACGCTCTCCCCACAGGTGAGATTACGTCAACTTCCCTTTGTGTGGCGCCTTAAGCAGGGTGACTTTGGATTGTGAGACTCATTCCACAGTATTTCCATGCCAATGCCAGGCCTTAGCCAACAACCCAAAGATCGACTCACGAGACGGGAAGTACGCCTTCAAGCCCAAGTACCACCTCAAGGACAAGAAGGCCTTGCTGAGGTTGCTGGACAAACACGACCAGCTGGGCCTGGGAGGAATCCTGCTCGATGATGTGGAGGAGGGGCTCCCCAACTCTGCCAAGGCCATAAAGGTACACCGAGACCCCTTGTGCATAATGCAGGTCAGGCATCAGGGCCTTTTACAAACGCAGGCGCTTGGACTTCAGAAGGGAATACCACTGTATTCCACGTGCCCAGAATCGGTTTTGGAGTAGTAATCTCAAAGAATTTTCGGGTGAATAAATGTCAGTTAATTAATTAACATCTATCGCCAGATAAGGTCACAATGGTGGCTACATTCCCAGTGGGGGGGAATAACCAGGAGGTACAGTTAGTGACTGCAGGCGCAGCAGAGTCAGGTTCTTCAGCTCACTTGTGTGTGAAGCCGTAAATGTAACGTACTGTTTGGGTCTCTGGGAAGTGAGATCCAAACCACACCCACAATTACCGCTTATCTCAATGGGTATCGAAAAGAGAATGAAACGTAACTCTTTGAGTTGGTTGAATCTTTAATGGTGCAAATGCTCTTCCATGGGTCCCTTTTTTTAAAGTATGTCGTGTGTCTTCTGTCTTGTGTCCCACAGGCATTGGGAGATCAGATCAGCTTTGTGACGAGACCAGACAAGAAGAAGGTCTTGTTCTACAACGATAAACACTGCCAGTTTCTGGTCGATGAAGGTGAGCACCTGCGTGCTTTTATTGGTCAGCCGTTGCACACATTCTAATTGAGTTGACCTTGTAGTTGTCACAAAAGATTTTACCCAACCACTAAAATGGGCCACAGGTCCTCTAGCTATTGAAATCTTGAAGGATCGACACACATCCCTTAGAGACTGTCTGATGGATGATAAAACCATGCACTTCTGAAACCTCACTGTTCATACCTCTCTGCACACATTGCTGAAGGGCGGGGGTATATCTCAGACAAGACTATATGGGATCTTTCTACACGGCGGCATTCACACCTGTGCCCTCTCCCTCGGTCATCCCCAAGAGTTTCAGAAGCTGTGGCGGAGTGTTCCTGTGGACTCTATAGATGAGGAGAAGATCGAGGAGTACCTGAAGAAACAGGGCATCTCTTCGATGCAGGAGACGGGACCAAAGAAAGTGGTCAGTGTTCCTCCGGTGCACCGCACCATATGGCTGCTCCTCTCCATGACATGTACTCACTCCCCCATAACATATGTTCACCTCTTTGTAACATGCCTTTGCCTCTCCATAACATGTTGTCCAGCTTCATAACATAGCGTAATCAGTGCCTGTGTGCTTTGAAATCGGAATCGATTGCAATTTCATGTTTGAACGGTTTGGTTGTTGTGGTTTCCCGTCGCGGTGCAGTTACCAGTGCAGAAGAGGAAAAAGCCCGGTGGCCAGAAGAAGAGGCGCTTCAAGATCCACAACGACCATCTGGACGGGGTGCTGGAGGACTACTCGGAGGGTGTGCCGGCTAAGAAGTGACGCCGCCGACGTTGGCTGGCCCGAGCAAGGCTTCGGGAGCTTTAGCCCCCGGGGGACACTATGGCTCTTCACGCCTCTGCAGCCCAGACTGTTGGATGGTTCTGTAGTGTTTACTGGCGGTTTTGTTGTTACTTTTGAGTTTCTTTTATTTTTGAATGATCAAAGTTCCCGATTAAACTAAACCGTTATTGCTCCCGTCATGGTTTCAATGGCGCTCGATAACGGGTGGACTCGTGTTGGATTGTGGTTTGTTAACACAAGACGTACTGCGTAACTGGTCCTCTGGGATTGGGATACAAGAATCACTTGATACTAGAAACACAAACGACAATACTATGGAGTTCAATTGTGGTGGATTGTGGTGTGTGTGGACACTGCAGTGGCTACAAAGGTCAAATGTTCAAAAGGACACAGGGACCAATTTGTTATAACGGTATAGTTTCAGTGGACTGGCTGGAAAGTATGCTGCATACTACACTAAAGTACAGACCATTTGTTTTCATTCATTTTTGAATTTGTATACTTAGCTGTATTGGAACCTGTTCACTTATTAAAGTGTTGATTAGGCTGATGCCCAAATGCTTCAGCTCTATCAATACCAGTGATGTTCAGATAAAGGCAACTGCTCACATGGGCTTGTGTGCGTCTGTGTTATTTTACTGCATGACCTGGTTGAAGATGCTGAGGTAACTTCTATACTCCAATCATACATGTGGAATTTCTCCTGGTTTGTCCATAAGCATTACCTTTTAAGAAAATAGGATCTCTAAAATGTATTTTAACTTCAACTAACCTTTCATAGTTGACACTGCAGTAACATATTTCCTTGAAATAAAACAAAAACAAATTTTAAAGCATTTAATTAGATATAGAAAATCTAAAGCATTTATAAGAGAAATTTCTAGTCAAACGAGTAGAAAATATTTGTTATAGCATCAAAGGAGAGCATTAACTAAGAAAGCAGCCTGCATTTTCAGTACTATATACATTTGCACTTTATTTGAGGAATTTAAGAAGCCTGCTGTCGTCTTATAAATAAATCTGACATTCCTAATGGATCGTTTTAGCTTGGGTTGTGGCTACCCTTGATCGTTTTCTTTAAGTGATGGTAGTTGGGTAGAATCTTCATCAAAAAGTCCAGCTGGAGTGTCTGAGGCTGTGGAGGAAAGATGGAAAAGAGGTTGATGTACAGCACATGCATTCAGAGCTCTCTGTAACACAAACCCAAGACCAACACTTTGGCACGTCATTTTTTTTTGTACGTGATACTAAAAACAAACCCATCTAAAATCCACTGCCGGTGCCGTTTCATTGGTTTTCACCAACAGATCCAGAGTGCAGTTGTGTTTTGAGTCCTGCGCTCAAACCGTGAACGTAAACCGAGGACGATTTGGTAAAAACCGGCATGGTGACACAGTGGGCAGCGGGTTTACCCCGTGCTTGGTTCCATTAGTGATTGTCATGAGGACACGCACATCAGAGTGCGGCTGGGGCCGGAATTTTCCGTCCGAGCCCGGCCCGCGTCCGACAGAACAGTAACCGAACCCGACCCGAGCCCGACAGGCATCAAGCTTTTTATGTCCGAACCCGACCCGAGCCCGACAGGCATCAATCTTTTTTTTTTAGCACAACATGCACGGGTTAACGTGTGGGTAAATAAAAAAATTCTAATCGCGCAGATGTGACCGAGCCCGACCCGTACCCGAGCATAATTTCTAAATATTGGTCCGAACCCGACGCAGCCCGTCGGGTATCCATCCTCTAATGCACATACAGTGGCCACCTTCAAATAACTGATTAGACATTGGAACGTGGTAAAAAAAATTAAAATAAAAAGACCAGTGATGTTTGGTCCCTAGCGCAGGTAACCGTGTCTCCATGGCGACTTGTGTTCATACATGATCACACAGAGCGGAGGAGGCACACTTGGCTTTATATTGCCTTTCAGGCATTAAGCCGACAAAAAGGGAATGTGAAGAATCTAGGAAATGTGATGCACCACAGGATGGCATACCTGTGGTTTCTCAGTCTGAACTCTCCTCATACACCCAGAGCCATAGAGGACCGTGTTGTCGGGGATGACCTCACAGGTGTTCACTTGGCAGAAGGCACAGATGATGCATCCACTGGTAAGGATAACATTTCTACCCACGTCAGCTAGAAACCAGGACAGAGAAGAATATGTTTATACAGAATATTGCATCCATATATTTGTTTTACTTTTCCTCCCATATTAAAGACTATAATACGCACCTTTAGATTCAATGACGTTGTTGTCCCCAATTTTCAGGGCTTGTGATACTATGGGTGATTGGTCAAGGTAAACTTAATTCATCTCCAACTCAACTTCCAATGGCTCTAACCGTAACATGGAGTGTTGTGTAGGCAAAAGGTTTTGGGTAGAGGATTTTGTCCCTCTATGAGGATAACAAAAGGATACCACATCCCACTTCAAACACATTGTTAATACCAATGGTCATGGTCTTCGGTTCCACTCCCTCAGAATCAGGTGTGATATTTTCTGGGTAACTAACAGACGATCCAGGGAAAGCAGACAGAAACATAACGTTTGCAGTGCAAGTACATTTACATTTAGGGCATTTAGCAGACGCTTTTATCCAAAGCGACTTACAAAGAGTACATAAAGTCATAAGAAGGTGAAAGATGTCAAGCAAGTAGACTGTCGAAGAAATGCACGCACCGTATGAATACTGGCTATGGACAAGTCTACGACACAAATACAAACAAATTACCCATTAATAATGAGAGCCTGCTCCTCAATCAGGTTCCCTTCCCCGATCACGATGGGCCCTGCTTCTGCAATGATGCGTGCTTTGGGATGGACCACTGTCCTGGGACCTAGGGACACACAGAACAATACATCTCACTGCGAGCTATACGTCATAGAGTTTTAATTAATGGGGGTAAGGGATCATATAAAAGATTATTACAAAAATAAATTACAGTATTAATGGGTGAACAGTTTACTTACTAATAAAAACTTACCAATCGTTACATCTCCTTTGATTTCACTTTCAACACAGACAACTGCTCCAGCAGCTATTTTGACGCTATAAAAGACAAAAACACATAGTGCGGGTCAAAATGTGTAAAAGATAATGACATGTTTTATAAACGCTACCGTTGCACACTTAGCTAGTGGAGCTAACATAATGAAAGGGTTAGCTAATGCTGCCGTTGCACACTTAGCTAGTGGAGCTAACTTAATGTTACTTTACTCAAAGAAAAACAATGGTAATCGGTGTTTTTTGTCACTCAACGGCATGCCAACGAATAAAGTGTAGGGATAGTTTGGTGAATATGTTACCTTTTTTGTAAGTTTTGTTTTTCTGTCATATTGAAAGGTTCAGGGAGGAGCACCTCTTGCTCGTAAATCGATTTATATTCCTCTATATCGTTGCTTGTGCGCATGCGTTAACCTTCACTGAATGATTATTGTTTAAGCTTTTTAAAGCTCTTATATGAATACTTAGTATATTATCTCAAATACATGAATTAACCTACTACTACTATTTTCTAATACATAAACTACATAATTACACATACATAAAGGTGTCGTCGAGACACAAACACGTGACCTGCATGTACTTTGAACCTCCTCTCTCCCACTACCCTGTCAAAACAGGAAGTACATACCGGAAGTAGCAAATGTACGGGAAAAGGAAAAAAAAAGGCAAAGGAGTCAAGGAGTCTACCGACTCCGAGAAAGACAAACCACAAAGAGAAAGAGACAACCAGAGAACCAATGTTGTTAACAAAATGCCACAACCACAGAACCATGCCTCGAATTTCATTCCACTCATTGCTTTGGTTGTAGCGCTCTGTGTGGTCCCTTTAACAGCTAACATTTCTTCATGTAAGTACACTTTAAATCACAGGTATTGTACTTGCTGCTAAACGTTAGTACTCCTCCTAGTAATAAAGTAGTAACAAAAAGTATTACTCTGAAGTCCCGTTACTCACACATGAAAGATCAACTAAAAGTCTCAGTTATCACTCAGAAATGTCACGTATACAACCCCAACCTCTCAACATCACAGTCTTAGATTCAACATTCAAAGATTGGCAGTATTGTGCGCAGTAAGTGAAGAATGCTGAGGCTTAAGTTTTGAACTTCCCTCCAAAGGAGTTGTTAATCTTCTTAGAACCCCATTGATCTAGCATGTGACCACGGGTCGTTGCTTAATATGCCTGGCTGTGGACAGTAGCTGGCTAGCTCGCAATCAGTTTTCTTTAAGTTGTCTGGCTTTGATGATCTAGCTACTACATGCCTCAACACCCGAGGTCGATGAGGTACGTTTAGCGCTCTATATAAATTAGCCATCCATCCTAAAGGTTGTCTCTTTAATATACCAGTCAAACTAGCTTCACAGATATTTACTGAACTATGTGAAGGCAAACTTTGTCACGGTCTTTTCCCTATGATGGCACGTGTCTTTTGAAAACACTGTGAATTTGGTCTGATGAAATGGTCGGAAGACGGGATATTTCCAGTGGGGTTATCAGTTGTAAACTAACACAGATGTCAATGGAACGGACTGTTAATGTATGCATGTTTCTCCATGTGTTCAGCTTCTCTCCCACATCTTAAATCAACAGCGCTAAAAATGGATGAGGCATTTATCACCATCAACAATGAGCTGGGGGCCGAATTGGTGGTGTCCTGGATGTCTAACCACTGTTATCAGGTAGGCTTATTTCCTTTCAACGCTCCACGTAGGCCTTATTTTGGATTAGTTGTTGACTGATGTTCATTTCACATATATGTACAATAACATGGAAGGATCGATGCTGTCACAATGATCATGGTGTTTTCATTGTTATTGTTGGTCTCTGTCAGTGCTTGTACCAGACCTTGGGGCTGGTTCCTGCGGGCTCAGGCCCTGGCACGCCCAGCTCTGCAGACTTTATAGTGGGTACGCAGCATGGCATCACCCTGCAGCTGAACAGCTCTGATGTCGAGCTCTGCAGGTAGGCTCAATACATGTAGATGCATGTCCACCAATGTTTTGTAATAAAATGCTCAGTAATTTTGTGAAACATTTCCTATAAGAAAAACAAGAATGGCACGGATAACTCGTGTCTTTAAAAGTTTGATTTGTTTGAGACAATTGTTTTACTATGTTATTATTGTTCGTTTACGTGGTGATCCAAACCCTTGTGTATGAAAGGGTTTTATCATTGAATAGTCAACCTTTCTGCTATCAAAAATACGCTTTTACAGAAGTACCGATAACATAGCCTGACATTGGCAGATCAATTCGCAAATGCCTATCTACAGGAGCTTGCAGATTTTGTCTTGGTTCCCAGGCAACTGAGAATTTGCTCAAAAGCATGTTTTTAATGGATGGCTACCCTGAACTCTCTATTCGTCAGGGTTCAATACTCCTTTTGGGAGCACGGCAACTACTCTCTCTGGGTGAAGAACCTTAATGACTCTTCAGTAGTGAACTGCTCCGTGGTCACTCATGCAAACCCTGTTAACAGTTACCTACGTACGGTTTGTCTATTTATTATAAAAGTTCACACTGCATTCTTCCATGTTATTATGATATGCTGTATGTATATATGGTGAATTACAATTTACATGAGACTTTATGACATTTTATTTGATGTGAATCTACTGACTGCAATTTTAGTTAAGTCTATATTCTGGAATCTATAACAAAAACTACTTTGCTAATGTCTATTTTCTGAAATCCGTTTTCACTCCACAGCAATTCTGATAGCGTTCCTGGTGTTTGCTGGACTAGGCACACTAATGGCCATTGGTGGTGCAATAATAGGGTAATTCATTATCTGTTATATTCAAGTCTTTATTTGTATTACATTTAGTAACTTGTGGGGTTTTTATCATGGGACAGTAAAAGTATTCCACCATGAGAAACATGACACATGTCCCACATTTGAAAGCATTTTAAGCTGTATTGCATGAGTTAATTTGTGATGAATGAAGTGGAATTTATTCATTTTAGCTTATGCATTAGTATATGTAGTTTGTGTGTACCATTTCAACTTGATGGTCAACAACAAAAATCAGGTACAAATGACATTAAAAATAAGAGTACTACAGTGTATTATAGGAGTGAGTGACTCAAACCATTTTAGTTGAATGATAATGCGTCTCCGGTTGCAACTGAGAAGATATTCCGGAACCCTCTCAGTACTGCATCAATAAAACGACCATACAGTAGACACTGTGTTGGTAGAAGCAAAGGAACTCATTGACGCATTTTTTCCCCAGGCTAGATGTGGTCAGGGGATTGCTTCACAGGCTGAGCCATTCCATGGAGACAGAGAGGCTCATCAACTCTGTAAGTATGTCTGTCTTGGGTTTGGCCATTGGTTGTCAGTGTACTTGCCGTGGATGGCCGGTAGCTCAAGGAAAAAAGACATTAAAGAAGGAATGAAGGAAAATTATAATTTTGTACTGATGGTTTAAGTAGCACACCAAACGGTGGCATTTCTGTAAATCTGCCGTTGTACGCTGGCCAGCTTGCACACTTCTCCCTGCACGACTGAAGAGGGGAAAAAGTGCATGACACGCGTGACTTTACCCTTTTCGAATGGATTAATCATGCATGTCCATGTTTAAAATGCGGCCCCAGAGTCCCGAGTCTCACACGTAATGTTCCAGGAGCTGGGGTCGCCGGGCAGGCTGGTGGAGACGGGCAACGACAACGTCCTGCTGCCACCAAGTGTCCTCAGCAGGAGGCTCAGATCTTTGGACACATTCAGAGGGTACGCCCATCTGCCACACGCCAAGACTCACAGCGGTCGACGATTGCCATTATTGTTCGACATCACGTGATTGGTTGTGGTTGTGATCTGCTGACCATTGGGTTATTATTAAGGAATGGGCTTGCCGTGCATTGCCATCGGCATCTTTCTGGATGTAAGTCATGTAGCGTATTTGTACCGTTTGCCCATCTAGGATGTCCTTGGTCGTCATGGTGTTTGTGAACTACGGCGGTGGGAGATACTGGTTCTTTAGACACGAGAGCTGGAATGGCAAGTTATTGTGGTCGCTAAATTAGTTCTTGTTGCGCATCTCAAACTTGGATCTCTAGAATACATTTCAGCTGAAGTCTTTTAACTTTGATGTGCTTTTTTGTTTTCATCACAGGTCTGACTGTTGCTGATCTGGTGTTTCCCTGGTAAGCTTATTCATATTCGAGTAATTCTTTTCAGATTTACAAAAAATTATGAAAATCTTAATGTTGTCCTCCTTCTAAACCGTACTCGCCTTTTTGCTTATTTCTCCCTTCTATGGCACTAGGTTTGTATTTATAATGGGGACGTCTGTAGCCTTGTCCATCAACTCCCTACTGCGTTCAGGCTGGTCTCGCTGTTCTCTGCTGTGGAAAGCTGTTTGGAGGAGCCTGCAGCTCTTCCTCATAGGAGTCCTCATCATCAACCCCAACTACTGCCAGGGCTCCTGTAAGCAAGCACAAGACACACACACACACACACACACACACACACACACACACACACACACACACACACACACACACACACACACACACACACACACACACACACACACACACACACACACACCAATCGAGCCCCAACTGCCAGGACACTGCACCCTTGTGGTTTCATGGAGTTACTACACATTTTTGAATTACAGATGTCTTTTTAGCACCATTGACTAATAAACGAGTCCAATGGCAGACAAGCTCCAATCTAGGAGAGAGCATCTGTCTTTCTTTCGCTTCACATTTGTTTCGACCAACCTTGTTGTTTGCTCAAGAATCTGTAAGCGCATAATTGGCTATTAACAGCAAACTAAAACTCGGAACAGCCCTGGTAAACAGTAAAAAAGGGTCTGTAAAGGTTTCAAGTCAACACCGTGCAGACTCAAATGATAGTAGGATCTCCTTCAGGAAGCTTTGTCTACTTGCGCGAATCAGTTCCTCTTCGGGTGGAATATCTGTGTCACGAAACGGGAAACAAGGCTCTACCACTAGCACGGGGCGGCAGTGGCTCAGTGGGTAGAGCGGGTGGACAGAGCGGGCCGTCCACTAACCGTAGGGTCGCTGGTTCGATCCCCTACATCCCCACCTCCAAATTGCCTGCATGTCGAAGTGTCCTTGAGCAAGACACTGAACCCCAACTTGCTCCCCGGGCGCTGAACATAGCAGCCCACTGCTCCTATGTACCATAGGATGGGTCAAATGCAGAGAACAAATTTCATTCCCATATCAAAAAAATACAGAGAACGACCAATAGAGACCAAAAGGTCCTCTCTCTGGTCCAGGCTGTGAACCATCTCCCCATAGCAGTTCTGTTGTAATATCTATATTACTACATACGATACAATAACGATAACGACCTATGATAACTGTCGATAATATTTGTATATTTGTGTAAGTAGTACTAAGATGCCGATATACAATTAGAAGATAACAGGGCCGAGTGTGCATTTTGAATTAAGAGGTTTGGCTCTTGATCCTACTCACGTTATGCTTTTGTTTTAATTTTTTCACCTCGAATCACGTTCACTGCCCGCTGTACTGCACTACCGTGCATCAGTGTCTATGCAGGAGTGTGTGAATGTATGAAGTAGACACTCCCAATGCTACCACCACATTAATTAACTTCCACATGAAGACTGCCCAAATAACAGTGCTGCTTCCCCCATGTGTGCTGGCTTCCCCCCCTGCAGTGTCCTGGGACGGCCTGCGTATCCCGGGCGTTCTCCAGCGGCTGGCCATCTCCTACCTACTGGTCGCCATGCTGGATTTATTGGTGGCCAGAGTTCACGTCGACAATCTCCCAGCGGTCAGTTCAAACCCGCCCATACCCCGTTCTTCGCTGGGATTGAAACCGCATCAACGTGGTTTTCCCGCTTGGCGGCATTCCCGGCACGACTGTACCGACGCACACATAATTCGGGTCCTTTCTGAGTCTCCCCGTTTTTGTTGACTATATATAGGCCTCTCTCGGCGCGTGTGTGTTTTTGTTCCGTTCCCCCAGGACGCCTGGTGGTATCCTGTGCGCGATGTCTTGCTGTACTGGCCGGCCTGGCTCTGCGTGCTCTGCTTGGAAACGGCCTGGCTGTGCATCACCTTCCTCCTTCCTGTCCCAGGCTGTCCGACGTGAGTACGGACAGGAAGCTGTCATGCTCCGTCAGTGGCATGGACCACTCCTCTGTGTTGCTACGTATAGATGATATAAACTGTGTTTTTATATACACTATCTATAGATGTGTATGTTGGGTGTTTATGTTCACTGTCTATAGATGATATATACTGTTTTTATTCATTATCTATAGATGTGTATATGGCGCTTTTATTCACTATATCTGTATGTCTATAGGGTGATCTGCACCACTCAGTAGCGACCATCAAGTCTTTAGGTGTGCCTGTCTGTTTCTTTGTGCAGGGGGTATTTGGGTCCAGGTGGAATCGGGGACATGGGTCTGTACTCTAACTGCACCGGTGGCGCGGCCGGACACATAGACCGCTGGCTGCTGGGAAATAACCACATCTACCAGAACCCCTCCTCTCGGGTCAGGATTGTCATTCTTTAATACACGTCATGCACAAGGTGGTCTCTTTTGGTAGTTTAGGGACTAGTGACTGCTCCATCTAGTATCTAATGTATGAAAGAGACTCACTAGTGACTGCTCCATCTAGTATCTCATGTATGAAAGAGACTCACTAGTGACTGCTCCATCTAGTATCTCATGTATGAAAGAGACTCACTAGTGACTGCTCCATCTAGTATCTCATGTATGAAAGAGACTCAGATAAGGTCTACATTTTTTATCCAAAATTGTCGATCTCTGCATCTTAGCTGTAATTAGACCCACCATTCTGTCTTTTGTATGTTTCATGATGTCGCATAGAATGCTGCAAACCAACATGAAATAGCAGGCTTTCTAGCCTTATCGATCCCACTGTATCAGTTCCATATGTATTTTCATAATTATAATGACGTCTCGGGAAAGCAAGTGACCGGAGGTCACGTGTGAATGAAATGCTAATTGATTAGCTCATTACAAATGGGAGTTGAGGTTGGAACAGAATCTGCGGTTGATTTCAGATTTAAACTTCATTTTTAAACTGCATTTTAGATTATTCAAGGTTTTTATCAGAGGCTCATCTTCTCACCCACGGCAGCTTTGCAGAGCAGCTGTCTGTGAGACCTGAATTAGAATATGATTGCCACACGATGATTATATAAATGCATAATATTTCATTGATATGTCATCATGGCTTCTCTCCTCTCATTCCAGGTGATCTACCTGACTCACACAGCGTATGACCCTGAAGGTATTCTAGGTACCATCAACACTGTCCTCATGGCGTTCTTTGGATTACAGGTACGTCGTGTTGCCCATGCATTAGGATGATCCTATTCATGAGTTCAGACTCATTAAGCGTTTTTAATTGTGTGTGTGTTTTTTTGGCCGGCGCGGGGTTTACCAGGCAGGAAAGATCCTCTTACACTATAAAGACCTGCACGGCAGGATAATGACACGGTTCCTCATATGGGCTTTCATGTTGGTAAGATTGTAGTTACGATGCTGTTTCATTTGTTTGCACAAAGGTTCACTTTGTAGTATTCTCGAGTGTTGTGTCTATTGACTTTGACACAGGGGATAATCACACACCTGTTGACTTTGTCAAACCTGGCCTCACACAGGGCGCTTTATCGGCAGTCCTCACCAAATGTTCCAGAGACGACGGATTTATCCCGGTCAACAAGAACCTCTGGTAAGGGCACCTCGTTTGATGTGTGATACATCGTTCAGCAATGTATCAGTCACCGAGGATGAATGTAGGTTAAATGTAAGACACATAACACACTCATCATTTGTACCATCATGAGCATTAAATATGGAGAGGATTTGGACTAAGGTTCCATCCCGTTAAAGAAATGTGTTATTACATCTTCTCCAAGAATGGTCTTCTGCATGGTTAGGTTTGCATTTGTTCTTTACATAACGTAGAGCGGGCCTCTCTAGAGGCACATGTTAAAGCTGTGTGTCCGTGTAAATGCAGGTCCCTCTCCTATGTGACCACACTGGCCTGCTTCGCCTTCGCGGTGCTACTGCTGGTCTACTACGTCGTGGACGTGAAGAGGTGGTGGAGCGGAGCCCCCTTCTACTACCCCGGTGAGCTACACCCCTCTACCTCCTAGTTTTAGCGGACGTCCTCCGTCATAGGGGATGGAGCACGGAGGATGCTAGTACATCGCACGATGTTGCCTAAGGGCACCTCTTCCACTATAAGGACTAGATTGTCACTTTCGTGTTTAGTTTTTTTTTTTTAATCTATTAGGACAGTTGTTGTGTTTGACTTCTTGTTACTCTGGTGTAGGTATGATAGTAACAGCTTCATATGTTATTGTTGAATATACTGACTGAGAATGGGCTTAAGTCTCTTGTATGTGTGTACAGCCAACGTATACAACAACAAACAAAAACATTTATTCATTCATTGTTCAGTTTAAAAAGAGCCAATTTGCAGCTCTGATTTAAAGTGGGTCATGGTTTCTGAAACACATTTCAAGAAAACAAGCATCTTAATCAGCTCCCTGTTCTTGCTAATGAATGATAATATTCTGTGAAAGCCTCGAGGCCCGATCATATTAAATCAAATACTTCTCGTGTTAACCTCTGCGCAGTTCTTGACGCATGGTTTCAGGTATTTTTGTACTTGTCGAGTCTCGTCATCACTCACGCCTCACATGTCATGGCTGTGTTTGCTCTACCTTCCAGGCATGAACTCCATCTTGGTCTACGTCGGCCATGAAGTGTTTGAGGAGTACTTTCCCTTCCGCTGGAGCATGGCCAACAGCCAGTCCCACGCCGAGCACTTAGCCCAGAACCTGGTGGCTACTTCCTGTTGGGTCCTCATCGCCTACCTTCTGTACAAGAAAAGGGTCTTCTGGAAGATTTAGGGATCCAAAGCCAAACACGGTGCTGATCAGATGAAACACAACAGATAGACTTCCCCCAACTCGGATTTTTGGGAGATTTACCGACTTGCAATAGAAAAATCTAAAGCACACACACTTAAAATAAAAAAACTGAATTTCTTTTTATATTGTTCACTGTGTATGTAAACTCTATATATGCTGTTATGATTACTTTTAGAAAATGACCAATGGCTCGGACTAAATTAGAGTTGTTTTTTGATGACACTGGCATGTGTTATTTGTGATCATGGTCTCCAGTCAGTGACTGACAAGTCTGTGTTCTACAGTAGAGGGAGCCCTGGAACGTTTCATGATGGTCGGATGATTATTTCTGTTTTATATTTCAATGTGTAGAATTGTGTTTTCTGATTGTAATCTTTGTAATTTGTTTTTGCAATTGAAAGTTTGAAAGCAATTTTTTATTTTTTTTTTTTTACCATTTTTAAATTTGGTATACAGGCAACATATTGTTTTTCCACATTTTTACACTTCCCAAGTAGAAATATGGGACCTTTTCAGAATTTTGACTGTTACTTCCAACGTTTTAGTTTGTAATTGTGTGCTGATGGATTCACTTGTTATCAATAATGCACACACTACACACATTCACTTGATTCTATCATGAATAATTCAGGATTTTGTTCATTCTGTACTGGCTACATGAAGAACCTCCCATGAAGATGGCAGTGGATGAGGTGTCATATCCCCAAAGCACACACTCACTATGTTTTGGCTTTGAGTGCCTGGCAAAAAGCACCAAATAAATGCAATGAACTATTATAATTATGAATTAAAACAAAAACAAATATATATATAGATTGATATATATTTTTTGTATATCATTAAGAAATAAAGTAAATTTCCCTTTTTTTTACTTTTATCATGTACTTTAAGTCTGAATGTTTATTTACTTACTATCACCTTGTGATATTGAGGGCCAAGGCATATTTTCCCATGAATAAGTGGGTCACTGATCTGTTTTCTTATCTCTTGTCAAGCGTAATACACATTCTCCATTATATTGCCCTCAGTTCATACTAATCTTTATCCCCAAGTTGCGCTTTCCAGCCCTCTGCTGTAGGGGATGTGTGGTTGGTTTATTGCTCAATAAGGCGTGGGAATCGAATTACAGTATGCTACCTTGTGAAAGCAGCCCAGGCAGGTTATAAGGGTATCGCCAAATCTCGCGATGGCTTTGGCCATTTTTCATTATTGTCTATTATGAGAGTTTTTTTGTTCTCGCGCGACATCCGAACTTTCCCACGCCTGTTGTTGTGGCGTCTACCCTCTGCCCGTCGCCCCCTCCTTCTCTTTTCACCCCGTCACACCTCCCGCTTCTCCCTTTTTTTCTCCCAGTCTGGTTCTTCTGTTGTCCGACTCGCCTCGCTAAGGGGCTGGGGGAGGGATCTCGCGATTGTTGGACTTTTTTAGAGAGAGTTATTGGAAGATGGCGCCCGGTGTGACGGGGTAAGTGTTGGATTTCAGAACAAAACGAATTTAAAATTGTCAAAAAGTTGCACTTCTTGGTTTCGCCAAATGTCTGCTCTTTTGTGGAGTTTTTTGCAGGATCTCGTTCACAGTGGATCTCTTTGCCCGTGTTGTCTAAAGTGGCCTCTAACTACATGCTACTTTGTCTGTGGCTCAGTGTCGGGCCACTTCTCCAAAACTCGCTTTATTCTGCTGGGGAAACACTAGTATCATGGTGAATCTGAAGTCACGCACAACCCCCGTGGTCACGTTCCCCGTGCTGCGCTTCGTTTCGTGTTACTTTGCATCCAACAAAGGCAATCGTGTCGGGAAAGTGTCGTTAAACAACACATTAATCAAAGCAGGCGTAGTGCTGTGCTGGGGAGTCCAGACCCAGTGTCACTGACTGGGTCTCCTCCGTTATGTAGTCACGTAACAGCGACACCGCAGCTCTGTAAGCCTTTTCTCACGAAACACACTTCTGCCGACAAGAAGAATTGACTTCACAAGTTCATGTTTTGTTTTCACAGGAAGTTTGGTGAGCGACTTCAACCTCAGCGTTTGACAAGGTAAACCATACAGAGCTGCGCTTCAAACGATGGAGAAGTCGTTAAGAGAAAAAAAAACGTGCGATGTGGTTTTCAGTACGCTGCTTACTGCGTTTACATGTCAACTGCATGCACTCTTTCTTATCAGGGAGGCTATGAGGAATTACTTAAAAGACAAAGACGATCAGACGGTCCTCATTCTGCACGCAAAGGTTGCACAGAAGTCCTACGGGAATGAAAAAAGGTTGGTGTATAACAGTCTGAATGGTGTTACAGTCTGTATAGTATTACAGTTCGTCTATCCGCTGTTTGAGTAATTGCGTGGTTGACTGAGCGAGTGAGTTAATTTGGCCAAGTTGTGTGATTATGGAAATCTCGCCTAGCGCACCTACTACTAATCATCATCATAATAATAGTGCTGTAGCCGTTGGGTTTACCTGTGCAATCACTCACTCGTCACAGGTTTTTTTGCCCTCCGCCATGTGTGTATCTGATGGGGAGTGGCTGGCAGAAGAAGCTGGAGAGCATGGAGAGGGACGGTAGCACGGAACAGGAGGCCCAGCCCTGCGCCTTCATCGGAATAGGCAACAGTGAACAGGAGATGCAACAACTCAATCTAGAGGGCAAGGTGGGCATGCATCCATGACGTAACACTCTTCCATAATGATTTATGCTAATGTCCTCTTAAGAATGGCTTCCTTTGCCTCTGGTAACCCATGTGGAATACGTATGTTCTATTGTAATCTAAAGTGCTGTACATTAGATGGAGTCGCTTAAATTGAAAATAAGTTTATCTGCTGTATTAAAGAGGGTGTTTTTAAATGGCTGTTCCCCGTACAATCATTCAGCGGTCAAGAGACCCTCTAAACTTTCTTTTGCGCCTCCCTTCACGTCCTCCTTAGCACTTCTGCACCGCAAAGACGCTGTACATTAGCGACTCGGACAAGCGCAAACACTTCATGCTGTCGGTGCAGATGTTCTACGGGAACAGCGCCGACATCGGCGTCTTCCTCAGCAAGAGGATCAAGGTGATCTCCAAGCCCTCCAAGAAGAAGCAGTCCCTCAAGAACGCTGACTGTAAGTGGAGAACTATACGTGGGTGTCCACACACACAGACACACTTCTTCTCTCTCTCTCTCTCTCTCTCTCTCTCTCTCTCTCTCTATGTCTCACCAATGTGTATTGTGATTGGACTCCAGTGTGCGTATCGTGTGTTGGTGAGGTCCTCCTGTCTCCAGTGTGTAGCGTGTGTGTTAGTGACGGCCTCTCCAGTGTGTTGGTGGCGGTCTCTCCAGTGTGGTTACTGTGTGTCTGTGATTGTCCTCTGTGTATAGTGTGTGTTGGTGATTGTCTTCCAGTGTGTAGTGTGAGACAGACTCCAATAATCAACAACATAAGAGAATATCTGACATAAGAACATATGTTGTCATATTCATACATATACACATATATGGCTGGCTGCATAGTCCATGTGAGCGTGTATGTGTGATCAGTGTGTTGACGATGGTCTGTGTGTGTATAACATGTTGATGACTGTTTGTCTGTCTCCTCAGTGTATGTGATGACGGTCTCTCCACTGTGTGTATAGCGTCAGTATGTGTTGATGACGGCTCCTCAGTCTCTACGGTGTGAACAACATCAGTGTGTGTTGATGGTCTCTCCAGTGTGTAGTTGGAGTCAGTGTTTGTGATGACGGTCCCCCTGTCTCTCCAGTGAGCATAGCGTTAGTGTGATTGGATGACAGTCTCTCCAGTGTGTGGATGGAGTCAATGTGTGTGATGATGACGGTCTCTCCAGTGTGTGGATGATCAGTGTGTGTGATGATGACGGTCTCTCTGGTGTGTGGTTGGATTCGGTGTGTGTGATGATGATGACGGTCCCCTCTGTCTCTCCAGTGAGTATAGCGCTAGTCTGTGTGGATGACGGTCTCTCCGGTGTGTGGATGGAGTCAGTGTGTGTGATGATGATGGTCTCTCTGTTCTCGTGAGTATAGCATTAGTGTGTGTGGATGACGGTCTCTCTGGTGTGGTTGGACACGGTGTGTGTGTGATGATGATGACGGTCTCTCTGGTGTGTTTGGACTCGGTGTGTGTGATGATGATGACGGTCTCTCTGGTGTCTGGTTGGACTCGGTGTGTGTGATGATGATGACGGTCCCTCTGTCTCTCCAGTGAGTATAGAGTTAGTGTGTGTGGATGACGGTCTCTCCGGTGTGTGGGTGGACACGGTGTGTGTGATGATGACGGTCCCTCTGTCTCTCCAGTGTGTATAGCGTTAGTGTGTGTGGATGACGGTCTCTCCAGTGTGTGGTTGGACTATGTGTGTGTGTGTGTGATGACGGTCCCTCTGTCTCTCCAGTGAGTATTGCGTTAGTGTGTGTGTGATGATGATGACGGTCCCCTCTGTCTCTCCAGTGAGTATAGCGCTAGTGTGTGTGGATGACGGTCTCTCCGGTGTGTGGATGGAGTCAGTGTGTGTGATGATGACGGTCTCTCTGTCTCTCCAGTGTGTATAGCGTTAGTGTGTGTGGATGACGGTCTCTCCAGTGTGTGGATGGAGTCAGTGTGTGTGATGATGACGGTCTCTCTGTCTCTCCAGTGTGTATAGCGTTAGTGTGTGTGGATGACGGTCTCTCCAGTGTGTGGATGGAGTCAGTGTGTGTGATGATGACGGTCTCTCCAGTGTGTATAGCGTTAGTGTGTGTGGATGACGGTCTCTCCGGTGTGTGGGTGGACGCGGTGTGTGTGATGATGACGGTCCCCTTCTGTCTCTCCAGTGTGTATAGCGTTAGTGTGTGTGGATGACGGTCTCTCCAGTGTGTGGATGGAGTCAGTGTGTGTGATGATGACGGTCCTCTGTCTCTCCAGTGTGTATAGCGTTAGTGTGTGTGGATGACGGTCTCTCCAGTGTGTGGATGGAGTCAGTGTGTGTGATGTTGACGGTCTCTCTGTCTCTCCAGTGTGTATAGCGTTAGTGTGTGTGGATGACGGTCTCTCCAGTGTGTGGTTGGACTCTGTGTGTGTGTGTGTGTGTGTGTGTGATGATGATGACGGTCCCCTCTGTCTCTCCAGTGTGTGGTTGGACTCAGTGTGTGTGTGATGATGACGGTCCCCTCTGTCTCTCCAGTGTGTATAGCGTCGGGGACCAAGGTGGCGTTGTTCAACCGCCTGCGCTCCCAGACGGTCAGCACCAGGTACCTGCACGTGGAGGGGGGGAACTTCCACGCCAGCTCACAGCAGTGGGGGGCCTTCTTCATCCACCTCTGTACGTCACTGCTTTACACTCCTTTACGCCCCACTTCTCTTCCTCTTGAGTTTCCCCCCATCCCTTCTCATTGTAAGATGTGTTGATGGCGATTTGTTGTTGACGCTGCTTTGAATGGATAACAGGTCGTTTTAGTGGTTACTTTATCATTAGTCCCCGTGCAATGTAGTTAGATGGCCCACCACGGCAACGCGACTACTAGCCACAGAAACATATGCCTATATTCATAATCAAGTTGATGGGGTGTGCTGGTGTTTGACTGAGTGGTTCTGGGCACGGTCCTCAAAGGGTCCACGGCCAAAAGACACCTGAGAGGCACCTGCGCCACAATAACTGTCCCATCACTTTTGGACACCGAATGACAACCGAATGGTAAACGGCGCGCTTGTTTCCGCGTTCTCTCTCTCTCCGTTGTGTCGTGCGCAGTGGATGACGAGGAGTCCGAAGGGGAGGAGTTTGCGGTCCGGGACGGCTACATCCACTACGGTCAGACGGTCAAACTGGTCTGCTCTGTGACTGGCATGGCGCTGCCCAGACTGGTATGTATATGTGTGTGTGTGTGTGTGTGTGTGTGTGTGTGTGTGTGTGTGTGTGTGTGTGTGTGTGTGTGTGTGTGTGTGTGTGTGTGTGTGTGTGTGTGTGTGTGTGTGTGTGTGTGTGTGTGTGTGTGTGTGTGTGTGTGCGCGTGCGTCGGTGGGCTGACGGTGGGCTGATGGCGGGGCGGCGGGAGGGGTTTGTGTGGGGCTCTGTGTGTTGTCGCCGTAGCGCCAGGCGTGTGACCCCACGCGGCCCTCGCCTGCTTTCAGGTCATCCGCAAGGTGGACAAACAAACGGCGCTACTGGACGCCGACGACCCCGTGTCCCAGCTCCACAAGTGTGCCTTCTACCTGAAGGACACGGACAGGATGTACCTCTGCCTGTCACAGGAACGGATCATCCAGTTCCAGGTAGGGGCACGCGCGCGCACAGACACAGACACACGCACACGCACACGCACACACACCGGGCGTTCTTTCTCCAGAGCATTTTGTTCCTGGCATGGTGGTGGGTAGAGCCGCCGCTGCATCAAACGTTGTGTTTGACGTTGGAGCGGCTGGTGTGAATACCATGTGGGGGATGCAGGGCCATTGGTTTGCTCTATGCCCTTTACATCTGCAGCCATTGATTTCTTATGCTAACCTTTGTTGTCAGTGTTGTCCTTTGGGGCGGTGGCACGTTATCTGGGTTGGCAGTAAACACACAGCTGGGGGTTTTTTTTGTATTTTTTTTTTTACTTTTTCCAAATGACTGTTTAGGTCTTGTATTTTCTTCAAACAAAGCCGTTTTAATTAGGACCTTTTTGAAAATGTTAAGTAAGTATTAAATAAAATAAAATGCCAAATGCCGCTGAGGCACGTTTGTGCTTAAAAATGCACAGTTTAACCTTTTCGATTGCAGCTATTTACGCCGTTAAAAAAAATATGAGAGCGAGAACGTTTCTTTCCAGTTAGGCTGATAAAAGGCTTCCTTCCACAAGTTAAGCCATTCAGGGAATTCTTATTCTCATCCACTTTTGCAGTGGGGTATGCGTGATGGCATATTTATTCTAAATAACCCTGTAATAATCTTCATCATAAATGAGTGAGCTCATCCATCATACAACAACATTATCCTTCTCTCACCGTTTCCTCTCACACCTGCCCCCCCAAAATCCACACACTTTGAAAACCTCTGTATTGGAATATATGTTCTAATATCAGGGCTGTCCAAACCGGGGCCCACCGGGCCAAAGTTGGCCCCTTATGACGTTTTGAGTTGACCCACCCGGCCATATAGGTCAAAAGGCACTGATGTAATATAGGACACTTCGAAAACTAAAATGCATTCTTGTGCAGATTGCAGGGTAATTAGTTTTGATATTTTAAATCATAAATGAGGGGAGCTGGGTAAACCTTTTTATATTTTTGATATTATACGCGTTTATGGAACGCAACATTTATGTGTGGCCCGCAGCCCTCCGTCGAGTTTAATTTCTGGCCCCTCACAGGAAAACGCCCGGGCTCCCCTGTTCCATACCAACCATAATGTCAGCTCTGATGGAGTTTGATGAATGTCTAACCTGTTGTGTGCAGGCCACGCCCTGTCCCAAAGAGTCGAACAAGGAGATGATCAACGACGGGGCCTCCTGGACCATCATCAGCACGGACAAGGCAGAGTACACCTTCTACGAGGGAATGGGCCCGGTGCCCAAGCCCGTCACGCCCGTCCCCGTGGTGGACAGCCTGCAGGTGCAAACATGGCCGCCGCAGCACAGACACGCAGGCGCAGCGCCACCGGATTTTTATCATTTAGCTCCTTTCAACGTTGGTTTCCGAACCCTCTCGCTCTGGGGTGGGGACCTAAAGTCGCCGACCGCAGATTACGTCGTCAAATGGTTTTTAACTTTCGCTATAACGTGGCCACTGGGGTCCCTAAATGACTGACCGCGTTATTCCCGTGTTAACAATTCGATTATAACTAATTGTTTCACATTGTATTGCGTAAACCCCCCCCGCCCCCCACAATGTGCATATTTCTGTAGTTTTAATTACAGTGCATGTAGAAACAACCATTCATGTAACTAAGCGTGGACATAAACAAAACAAGGTTTCAGAAGTACAACTGACTTGACCACTGTGTCCTCACGTCATAAGAGACACTTTGCTCCACTGTTTCGTACTGCTGTCGCATTTAGTCCTCGCAAAATCAGAATAAACTGCAGAGTGAAACGGTTTAAAGTAAAAAAACAAATAAAACGGGGTCCACGCAAGCACTTTGTTATATCGGAGGCTTGCGTTATATCGATGCCACGTGGCTTGGGCCAGATGTTTGATGGCGGGCAGGGGGCCAGATGTTTGATGGTGGGCAGGGGGCCAGATGTTTGATGGCGGGCAGGGGGCCAGATGTTTGATGGTGGGCAGGGGGCCAGATCCACACAGGCAGTTTGGCTATCCTCTTAACACACCGCTCCCCCCGGCCCTCTTCTAGTTAAACGGAGGCGGAGACGTGGCCATGTTGGAGCTGACGGGACAGAACTTCACCCCTGACCTCCGGGTATGGTTCGGTGACGTGGAAGCGGACACCATGTACAGGTGCGTGTGTGTGAGAGAATGTCTGAGAGAGATGTTTTTTTTTATTTTATTTTCCATTCACACCGTTGCTTGCATATGAGAATAGCTGCCATACGGTCCATGACGTGTTATCAGACAAGTCGTTAGCAATCAGACATCGGCATGGTCAGTCTGCCAGAAACGTCGCTCTGAACGTACTGCATCACTGTGTGTGTCAAAGTGAATTCATCCCTGTGTGCGTTCACACTCACGAACCCAGCAGAGAACCACAAGCACCTCATGTGCACTCATGGTGGGGTCATGCCGACATCAGCTGCTCCGGTCACCGCCGTGGAATTTTGCAAATGTCATCTTAATTGAAATTCATAACATTGAAATATTATGCTTTGGAAACGAGGTAATCTGAATTCATTAGTTTTGAATCCACCTCTTTGAAATTAAAATGTGGCATTTTAAGTTGTACAATTTTTAAAACGATAAATAAAAAAAACCTGATTTCCAAAAAGAAATCTTACGTTCTAATCGAAATCGATTAGAACGAATTACGAAATCTAATTCAGACACAAAAAATTAAGTTGCAGATATTCCAAAATAGGGTTTGTGTGAGTAATGATCTGACATTCATTACTCGTACTCAAGTGGTCGACCAGAAAATCCAAGCCATAAAAAAAATCCACACTGAAGCAGCAGCGAGACAGAACACCATATCCATGGTGCCGTCATTGGATGTACACGTTTTCCTCCACACATTTTCCTCCACAAAATGCGCGAAAGAGCAGATGGAGAGAAGCTATCTCAGCCCAACATTAAGAAGACCGCACTAAAGTAAACTACAGTGTCAAGTGTGTGTGCGCGTGTGTGTGTGTGTGTTAGAGTGCGGATCGGGCCGAATCTTCTGTCCGAGCCTGGCCCGCGTCCGACAGAACAGTAACTAAACCTGACCCGAGCCCGACAGGCATCAAGCTTTTTATGTCCGAACCCGACAGTTAGTCTATTTTTTTCATACTAATGACACATTTACGTCTGTGTTTATGAAAGCCTGCCTTGATTAAGCAACTGCAAGGCATTTGGAAATGTCAACAAACAGATGAGCGCAACATGCGCGGGTTAACGCGCAGGTAAATAAAAAATTTCAAATCGCGCAGATGTGACCGAACCTGACCCGAACCCGAGCATAATTTCTAAATATTTGTCCGAACCCGTCGAGTCCCATCATGCTCGGGTCGGGTATCCATCCGTGTGTGTGTGTGTGTGTGTGTGTGTGTGTATGAGTGAGTATATGTGTGTATCTGTGTGTGTGTGTGTGTGTGTGTGTGTGTGTGTGTGTGTGTGTGTGTGTGTGTGTGTGTGTGTGTTTGGTGTATGTGTAAATGTGTGTATGTGTGTGTGTGTGTGTGTGTGTTTGGCGGGGGTGTGGGGTTAACGCGCCACTCGCCACATCACAGGGAGCTAATTCAGGAACCGACGTG
>OMKI01046733.1:0-12684 GCA_900302315.1 Phycis blennoides
ATCCCACACACACACACACAGACACACACACACACACACACACACACACACACACACACACACTTACACACACACACACACACACACACACACTACACAATACCGCTCTGCACATCCTTTCTTGCGGTGCATTTGACTCCCCTTGTCACCTGTCACACAGACATAGACGAGTGCAGCACCAGGCAGAACAACTGCACCAGGGACCAGGTGTGTGTCAACACCTACGGGGGCTTCCAGTGTGTCCGCGTGGAGTGTCCCCGCGTGCGGGACGCCACCTACGTCAAAACGTCCCCCATGTGAGTCCCACCGTGACCACTTCCTGTCCCCCAGTCCTCCTGTCTCCCAGTCTCTCCTGTCCCCCAGTCTCTCCTGTCTCCCCTCGGCAGCAGAACAACTTTTAATTATAATCTATTGTCATTATCATACACAATATTATCATACACAATGAAAAGGTATGTAGAAGAGCCACAAGGTAAATCAATGGGATGAGTTATATTAGTATTCTTTTCATCGTGTTCAAAATAGGGTTCAAAACATGATTTCATCTTTAAATATATAAAAATAAATCCCATATAAATGCGAATACAGACAACTTTGAACCGCCGCGGCGTTCAGAGGCGCGGGGGCGGGGGGGGGGGGAAATGGGCTCCTTCTCACCCCCGTTGACCGACGACCACTTCCTGCCAGGCGCTGCGAGCGGAACCCGTGTCCCGTGGACAACAAGGCGTGTCCCCTGGCGCCCAACTCCTTCTCCTACCACTTCCTGTCGGTGGTGTCCGACCTGTCGGCGCCGCGGGTCATGTTCCGCGTGTCCGCACTGCGTCTGCTGGGCGACGCCCTGCGCTTCTCCCTGCTGGGCGGCAGACTGGCCCGGCGCCACTTCACCGTGCAGCGCTCCGACCGCCAGACGGGTCAGCTGATGCTGGTCAGCCCCGTGACGGGCCCGGTCACCATGGAGGCGGAGATGGAGATGACGGAGCTGGAGAGGCGCGTCCAGCTGGGCCGCTACATCACCAGGGTCACCGTGTTCGTGTCCCAGTACGACTTCTAGAGGAGGAGGAGGAGGAGGAGGAGGAGGAGGAGTTACAGAGTGGCTGAACAGGAGGGTTTCAATCATGTGATCTGACGTTTCAAAAGGGCATCCCAAAAGTTCCCCAAATCATTTTCTTCAATACAAAAGCACTAGACTAATATTTGTGAAAGCAGCATGTAACCGAGCAACCAGTTTGTTTGTATTCTAGAATTGTGTGGTAGACCAATAGGAGGGCTTTATTTATGGTGAAACAACGGCCAATACGGCGCCCTGGAGTGTGCATGACATCATGTGAAACTCGCAATGTGTCGGGGGCCAGCAAGCAAGACATAGCTTCTAATGTCTCCTGATATAGACCTATAGGAATCAAGACATAGCTTCTAATGTCTCCTGATATAGACCTATAGGAATCAAGACATAGCTTCTAATGTCTCGTGATATAGACCAATAGGAAGCAAGATATAGCTTCTTCTGGTAAACACATAATAAGAAGTTGGAGGCTGTTTGCTATGACGTTAAGAATTGTGAGGATTAGTTTGTCATGTATGTAAGTAGCCTACGTAAGTCAGGAAAATAATGAGCAGCTCTTGCTTTAACCTGTCAGGTATAAATGTAAGTAGGTTAGGTGCACTAAATGGCTTAAAGTTTGAAGTTTACAAAACAAAGCAGAGGAAATTATAAATACCAGATAGTATCTGACAATATTTAGGGGATTAAAACTGTTATATAGATTTATATATATATTGATATTGATTTTTCTACTCTTCTTTACAGTCATATTTGAAAATAAAATAAAACATGTGTGACAGTGTATCTAATTTTAATGTAACCCCTTCATCTCATATGTGCTATAAGCCATACCAATGAGCTTAAACGCAGTTTTTTAAAAATACAAATCGGCAACTTTCCATCCAAGGAAGTGGCAGACGTGCGTGAGCTCTGTGCAGGAGGAGCCCCGGTGCATGTCGCGGGAGGTGGAGGCGCGGTGGTCGTGCGGCGGAGGGGACTCCGCGGTTTGTGGCTGTACAGAGCAGCGCTGTTCCCGACACACTGGGAGCCCGGGACACGCTGCGTTCAAACCGCTGCTCGTGTTCTTACTGTGAATGTTAAACACACAAGCCGGTCAAAAAACATGACACACTTCGTGCGTCGCACAAGGGAGGTTTGGAATGATTAAAGCTGTGCCTGACTTTATTTGAAATGTGCGTGCGTGTGTGTGTGTGTGTGTTTGTGTGTGTGTGTGAGAGAGAGAGAGAGAGAGAGAGAGAGAGAGAGAGTCAATGTATGACAACTTCAATTAAACTATTAAACACTACGGCACCAAGTCCATCTTCAACTTGCACATCCAAATCAGACACATAATTGGAGCTCTGTGTCTGGATGAGATAGGGTAAGGCAGAGTCACAGCATGGGTGTTTCTTCTTTGAAGATGCCAGAAATGTGTAGATGAATAAATATACCCAATAAAACTAGCCAAAGCATCTTGTGAGTGCGGATACATTTTGAGCATGAGTGAACAAAGTGAGGGGACACCATGCAGAGAGATGGGTATGTATGAAGACATTCAGGGCCTGTCAGAAGATATTCAGGGTCTGTCGGAAGATATTCGGGGAATGTCAAATGGAGGTGACTCTGTAGCAAACACTTATCTCCTGCCAGCGGACTGCAGAATGATTTGGAAAACATAGAGAGAGTGGCTCCGCCATGCTAGAGCTCTCTGTTCCCGAGCCTTAATCTCTCCCTCTTCTGTCTTTAGGGGAAGAATACAAATAAGCAGCAGGTGTCCCAACAGAGTTCACCCACAAGAGATCAAACCACTGTGATGAATCAGTGTCCTCTCCAAAGATCTCCATAGCTATTTTACCCTTTTAATCCGTTTACGACCCCTGCAACACAGTCCACTGAAGCGAACCCCATGAGAAGCCCTTTGCAGTCTGACCGTATTCTGGAGGTCTATCAAAGACTGGCTGTCAGGACACCCATCCACTCAGAATGTACGTTTCTCCCTTGTTTTTCTCTTTTCAAGCCCCTCACTGTCACCCCCCCACCCCCACCGGACCAACCCATCCCTACTCCCTACTTCTACCTTCTCGCGTTACATCCTCCCCTTTCTCTGGTTCTTCCCCTTCTTCCTCTTATCTTCTAATCTTCCACCAGAGCTGCGGTGCTCTGTAACCGGCTGCTGCCGTGACGAGTCAGGAGCAGATAAAGCACGGCAGTGGCTCACACACACACTGAAATCAATAGCTTTTCAAAATCAGCCTGGCGCCTAACTAGGAGTCTTCAGAGCGCTCCCACCACCACCGCCACCACCGCCACCACCGCCACCACCACCACCACCACCACCACCACCACCACCACCCACCTTCTGTTGAAGATAGCGGCTCTGGCGGTGGGCAGTGGGTCCAGGTGAAAGGGAATACTAGGCTTTGGACGATTCAAAGGATCCATGAGTGTGTGACCACTTCCCCGTTTGCTGAGGCCGGGGTGTGTGTGTGTGTGTGGGGTGGGGTGGGGGGGGGGGGGGGGGGGCATGGCTCAGGGCCATGCAGTAAGGTGAGGGCGGCGGGAAAAGAGGGATAAACTCCAGCAGTGGCCACTTGTTACAATGATAGGTCTGTGTGAGGTATGGAGGTACGCTCAGGGTGAATAAACACGGCCTGCGCGCGTTGCAACGGGGCCCATTGACCGTGACACTGAATCACACCCAGGTTCCAACTTTTTGGTCGCAACAAACATTAGCTGTTTTTTGGTTGTACGTTTGGTAGTGATGGTGAACGAAAAGGTGCGTGTGTGTGTGTGTGTGTGTGTGTGTGTGTGTGTGTGTGTGTGTGTGTGTGTGTGTGTGTGTGTGTGTGTGTGCTCCAAGATATTTTGCACTATAATAATAATATTTAGACAATACGTTTGATTAAATGGCTCTTGATCAACGATATGTCATACAAAACGATTGAAAAGCCGTAGTCCGTAGACCTATGATATGAAATATTTAATTTAACCTCGATGTTCTAATGGTGATTTTTTACTGCCCTCTAGTGACTGCAATTGAGGATGTAAGTATTTCCTGTCACAAAACAAATTGTTTTAGATGTCATGGGACATCTTGTGATGTGTCAAACAGAAGGATTGCATACTTTGCAATAATTTATAATAATATAATGATTTGCATAATTTGCTCGACATATTTTCGAGCAATTATATCCTGTGTAATAATTTGATCTGCTACAGCTAAATTCAAGCTAAATATAATGTCACATGTTTAGGTGTAACCACAGACCTGTTTCCATCCTTTTGGGGTTTTTAGAGACAATGCTACAAATCAGATAAATAAAAATAATAAAGGGGTATTTGGCAGACGCTTTTGGCCAAAGCGACATAGAATCTGTATATTTGTGGGGTTCGACATGTGGACAGTTGGAGGAGGGAGATCGAACGGCTGACCCTACGGTTATTGGACGACCCGCTCTGTCCACCTGCTCAACCCACTGAGCTACTGCCGCCCTAGATAATGCGGTGGGAGTCAGTGTGCCAGTGGGAGTCAGAGGACTTATACTGTACATAGCCCATACAAAGTTTTTGTTTTCAATGGCATGTCTTTCAGTAGGACCACCTGTTTTATTAAATCTGAGAACAGAACTATGTCTGGTCTCAGGGTGGTTTCCGCGATGTGCTCTGGAAATCTGAGCTGCTTCCCCAGGTTGGCCTTCATCTGCCAGTCTGGTGCGGTTCCAAGGAGTCCCACTGCCCCCCTAGACTGGGGCTTAGGCTTCTCCCCTGCTCGGACAAAAGCAATCGCCTGCCTTGTTGGTCGGGAAGGCTTGTTCTGGGTGATGCAGGTGAAGATAGTTTCTGCTATCGCCTTCAGCACCTGGTCGTGACGCCAAGTATAGCGTCCTTCTCCCAGGGCTTTTGAGCAACAGCTGAGAATATGCTCTAGCGTTCCTCCTCTGAGGCACAAGGGACATGATGGTGTGTCAACCTTGCCCCAACAGAAGAGGTTGGATGGGCTGGGTAAGACGTCATAAACGGACGCAATCAGGAACTTGATCCGGTAAGGTTCAGCTTGCCAAAGCTCGGACCAGGAGATCTTACGGTCCACTGCCTGTTCCCATCTCGTCCGTGCACCTTGCTGTCGCATCCCCACCATCTGGCTAGCAGGCAGTTCCTCCACACCAGCTCTCACCTCCTCTTGGACCAATCGGCGTCTGTCTTCGCCCAGGGCTCTGTCGTTGCGCGTGGTAGGAACGCTACCAAGCCCTGCTCGTCCAGACGCCACTGGACATTAGTGTCTTTCAACTGCAGTTCTGTTTTCTTCTTACAGCAGTGGTCCACAGAATGCACAGATACTCTGTGTATACCTAAAAAAGACAAACATACTTGTCACAGTAAGGTAGCGCTTTACATTCATTTAGAAATCTGTTGAATTGATATGTAAAGTTATACCAAGTATGGGTAAGTGTAAGTGGCCACTTGGTACTCATTCATATGACTGGGTGGAGGCTGTGAGCCCAGGAACCTGTATAGCCGATCGACAGGTGCAATTGCCAGGGCATTCTCAGCAAGTTTTACTTGTCTTGGAAGCTCTATGACATACGTAAGTTAACACATGTGGTGGAATCTTGGTGTTGCTTACTCTGTAACATTTAGCAGTTATGTATTACCATGTATATGCTGTTTGTGAAGTTCTCTATCTTCTGTGCCGTTTAATTACATCAATCAATCAAGCTAGCGGCTAACATGCGAAAGCATCCAACCGCATCCAACCTCAAGTTTGTGGAAATTGAGGATTTGTTTGTCATGTGAAAGGTTTTTAATCAGCTATTTGGTGTTTTATTTGTAGTTTTCACGGTGCTAAAGGTGATTCCTGAACAATAAATAAGATTGCGCCCGTGAGAGACTCTCTGCCATCATTAAAGAAGCCAAGGGCTGCTACAGTAAGTGTTACGCGTATGGAACTGGCGCAGTTCATGAACGCGCAGAAGAACCAGGCCCCTTCATCTGCGCATGTCTGTTCCTGTCATTACACACAACAAAGATGGCGGCGTCCTGTTGGAACCTTGCTAGGTCGGCTCTGCTAAAAGGTAACTATGTAATTCTTTAGCACAGACGTGACCCTGCATGACAAGTGATGTGATTTGTAAAACCCGAATAGCCAGACAACTATGTTCGGGTATTTGAGAAACCAAGCACTCCATCTACCAAAATCATATCACAACTCAACAATTACATTTACATTTAGGGCATTTAGCGGACTCTTTTATCCAAAGCGACTTACAAAACTACATTTGTCAGAAGAAGGTGAAACATTTCATTGTTGTTAATACAGAAAGAGAAAGAAAGTCACCAGAACAAGTTTAAAGCATTTCATTTGCCAGGTTAACCATTGCTAGTATACAACATCTCTGGCTAAGTGCCAAGTTACAAAGAGCAATTATAAAGTGCCAAGACGTACAACATACAAGAGCATGATGGTAGTTTTTTATTTTATAATTTTTATTTTTTTTTTGAGGGGGGGGTCGGTAGAGGATGGATGTTATGCAGGGTTCAGGTGAACTCTGAACAAGTGGGTCTTGAGTCTCTTCCGGAAGATGGGGAGTGACTCTGCAGTCCTGACATTGGCAGGGAGCTCGTTCCACCACCGCGGTGCCAAAACGGAGAAGAGTTGTGAACAACATAACTTAATAATAATGATGATAATGTAACGCTTACCTTCCCAAACAGTGGGCAACGGACTCTCCACACGATGCATATACTTCGATGTATCGGTGTAGAAGCACAAAATTCAAATACATGATGTGTTCTGTCGCTATTCCAACGTGGGTTTTTGTGGTTCCTGCTGAAGGTGTGCGGCCACTGAGCGGCCATCTTGGGGGGGCCCGGAGACGCCCCGCCGGGCCGGTGGGCGCGGAGGTGGCTCGGTGCCGACCGCTGCACGCCGCCCACGGACCTGCGCTCTACGGCTCCAAGACGGGACAACCACAAACCGCAGACACGCCGAAAGATGACAGGAACACCGGCGAGGAGGAGGAGGTGGACGACGGTCCTGAATATATTCCGAGGAGGAAGGGCAAGAATCCCATGGTGAAGATCGGTTACGCATGGTGAGATAACCCGCCGACTTCCACGTTGTGTGTTTGTGTCGGTGGAAGTGTCTTGACTCCCCGTTACCACCTTTGACCACCGTACCGTGTCGGTCGTGTGTGTGTAGGATGATCGGCCTGCCCAGCGGTATCTTGGCCTTCGTCCTGGCCAAGAGAGAGGTTGACAAGAACCGCCTGAAGCAGCTTAAGATCCGCCAGCGGATGAAGATTTCCAACGAGGGAGACTACGAGGGCAGCCGGTACCGGAACCGCGGTGAACAGGCTCTGGACATGGATCGGTAACGGTACACCTCTGACCGGTGGCGGTGGATGACGGCTGTGCTCCGAGAGGACTTTATCGTTGTTTGTTTCCTGAGGTGGCTCTCAGCCGCTGGCAGAAGATGGTTTCACATTCACGGGTGTCTGGGTAATAGTTTTGAAACACAATCGGGTGCTCTTCAGGGGAGAGCGTGCGCGGAGCTACACGGCACTTATTGACTCTGTTTTCATTGGGATGGAGAATGGACGATGTGACTGGGATGGAGTTACGATGTTTCTCTCCAGTACAACTGAATGGGAGCAGGAGGTGGTAATCCTTTTCATGCCTATAAGAATCAACGTTAATCTAATGAAGACCATGTGTATAGAAGGAAAGTCAATTGTCCACTGATCTGATCATGTAATTATGTTATCGTAAAGTGCACATTGAAAAGATAAGATTTAACAGATGCTTCTGTCACACTTGACTACTTGCAAATAAAAATGTTTATTTGTTTTATAAAACTCCAAGCCTTATCTACCCAAACATGACCAATAGCTCAACTCTCTGATCAAATATATATCATGGTAACAAAGCTGCTAAACTACGTCTAAGCATAAATTAAATCATCTTGCTTAAGGTAAAGTGAAAGTGCACTATCATATGCACGTTTACCCAGATTTGTAAAAAAAATAAAGCTAACCAATCAAGGCTGAGCACACAAGGCATCATTTGGTATATACAGCAACTGAAACCAAGTCTGCAGACACACATGGAACATTCAAAGTTTTTAGAAAAAACGTTTGGCGTTTCTCATTCACTTTTGCACTTCAGCAGCCGACTTAGTTGACATAATGCGAGATAAATGCACTGATGCAGGGGATAACTGTCTCTGTATTTGACTATTTCAGTGTTTATATATATATACACACACACACACATATACTGGAGAGTTACTGTAGTGACCAAGGGCAAAGTTGTATGTGGCACAAATGTAGATTTGTTCCATCAAAGTGCAATATATGTGCTTATACATATGCATCGTCCTTTTAAGGACCCCTTTCAGCTTCCTCCCGCTCAAGCCTTTGTTTAATTTGTCAACAAGGAATTATGAAATGTAAAAAGCTAGTTATTAATCATTAATTAGTCTTTGCTTATTAAGTCAAGCAGATTCCTCTACACCTTTTATATTTATTAATACAACTAAATGGAGCAAGAAAGCACCAGGAACTTCGATTTTTGCTGTTTGGTGTAAAAAAAACAACATAATACCACACCCATCCACCCCCACATCCTGTTGCCCATATAAGGCTGTGGGGGCCTATCTTCTGGCGGCACCAATGAGCTGCAGGAGGAGGAGGAAGATCTGGATGATGTCCACGTAAAGAGAGAGAGCCCCGAAGACGTACTCTTCAGGGCTGATGGAGTGCTTCCTGTTGCCGATCAGCAGCTGCGTGTGGTACGCCAGGAACTGTGGGACGTACAGGAAGTGACATCACGGCTGAGCGCAAACAGTTTTTTCGGGGAAACCGAAGCCGAAAAGGATGGATCCACACTCGCTTCCACAGGCGCACTCACAACAGGAACCGCGGAAGTCATTAAAGGCCTTGAAACGCTCGCGTTTCTGGCTTGTGTAGAAACGGGGGGGGGGGAAGGGAAACCATTACGCAACCACACATTTGGAAACCGTTACCCATAAGGCACAGGGCTTCGGCGCGGCGCACTACTCACCAGGGTGTAGACGATGGCGCCCATGGCGGCGTACAGCATGTGGAGCCACGGCATCTGTTGACAACACTCACGGTAAACAGGGACCCAGTCATACTGAGGGGGTTGGCCCACATGATGCCCATGAGGTGCTGTATGCTGATGTCGAGAACTTACTGTGGGCCAGTAGTCGTGACACCAGACACCACACTATAATCCCACAAAATGTCCCTGCGCTACTACACATTCCCACCGGCCTATATTTACTTATATGTAGTTATAACCGTCAGTACAGTTATTCGTTAACTACAATAGGCCACTACAGATGTTCATAAACCACTATAGGCCACTACAGATGTTCAGGTATATAGGCCGATAGTGACATTGGATTGTTCTTCTAGCGTCAACAGTGGTCATTTGTGTGGTCACCACAGCGCCACGGGACAAAGATAGTTGCGCGTGACTCACGTATTTGAAGGACAGCACGATGGTGGTGATGATGCCGGTAACCAGCATCACAATCCCCAGCACACAGAACAGACCCTGGCACTTGGTGAAGTCCACCTGAGGGAGGACCCCACACACGTTTACAGGCCTTGCTTAAATCACACGCACACGCACACACACACTATACAGCACCATACCCAACGGGAAATTCCCCAACAAAGTGGCAATGTATTATAATTTCAGTTTCAATGTATTATAGTTTGAGTTTGGAGGGAGTTGTCAAAGACCTGGCCCATTGTGAGACAGGACATTTGTTGTATTAGAAAGAGCGCCATCATGTTAGCTGTTAGCTTGCTAGCTAGCGTAGCAGGACATCATTTCATAAACCTACAACCTGGAGGGTGTGTATTTGTTCAGGACTGCACCCTTCCAATCACTACACCTACAGAGCTAGCCGAGAGCCCGCTTGTTCTCTTGTTGTAGGTTATAAGTTCCGTTTTTCGTTTCAGAAAGTACCATTTCTGGCAGTGGACGATCAAACCACCAACGGCCTCACCTGGTTTCACTAACCAGTTACCAATAAAACCTTTCTAAATTACGTCCTTGTACCGACTCTGCCAAAGAGCCTAGAACGCATGAGCCTAGAAGCTCTATATTGCCATTGTTTACATTCATGGAGTCCGCGTTCCCACAGAAAGCAAGCACAACCAAGGGATTTTGCCAACTGCTATTGTTAAAGGATGTTTTAACTGAAGCCAGGAGAGAGTGCTACCATTGTTTGATCACCCAGACCCAAGTCGTTTTTAGAAACACACTCGTACCTTAGTCTGGAAACAGAAGACTGTCACGACAATGCAGACCACAGCAGTGATGCCCAGAGCCAGGAACACCGATTTGGTATCATAGCGACTGATGGAGGGATGAAACACACACACACACAGCCTGTGTTTACATTGAGTCGTTTAGCAGAAACTTTCAGCCAAAGCCACTTACAAGCTGAGAACAATCTCAGAGCACAATCAAAATTTGAGTAGCTAAAAAAAAAAAAAAAAAAGGTAGTTATATCGGAATCAGAATGCATGCGAGCAGAATCATTTACATTCACAATTTTGTATTATTAGTAGTCGTCAAGTAATCACAACAGAGTGTGCTCTGAAATGAAAGTGCAAAAATTATATTTTGTAGATTTTTGTAATTTTCCATCCCTGTCTTAGCTCTGTACAGCCCTGTACTGTGACACTCACAGGTATTCACTACCGTAAGAACCATCTTATCTCATCTCTGATGTTCGAAACACAAGTTACACAGGTGAGTTTATGAGGTTTCCTCTGAGGTGACAGAGGGACAGGTTTACACTGCCTGTCTGTCAGTGTCAGCGCTTCACCTGGATATGGCTCCGGTCATGTAGGACAGGGCCAGGGTCTGGAACGAGCAAACAGGACTCAAGTCAACACACGAGCAGAAAGCACAAAGTGAAGGGCTTTCATGTTTGTCTGTCGTAGAGCACAACTACATCCTCAGCAGTTACTTTACTTCCTCTGCAGTAAAAAGTTGTATTTCCTCGAATCGTTAGACTTACAAATATCAGCAGCAGGATGACATTCCATGGGAATTTCCTCCTACGAAAAGTAGAGAATATATTTCACTGAAAGAAAGTATTACAATTTTTATTTTGAGTAACATCTGGCCATCTAGCATTCACCCACCTGGGTCCTGTGCAGCACACCAGAACCAGATGTACTACGGTGTACACGGCGCTATGAAAGGGCAAAGAAAAGGAGAGAAAGGGACAAAAGGCTTGTCGGTACTCCGTGAGCTGTAGCCGAACAGGAAGGCCATCAACATGTCATCACTTACATGGAGGCCCAGAAGATGGCTGGGTTCTGTCGCACGAACAGCCGGACAGGTTGGCTGGGGAGACACAGAGAGGGTTACACACCACGACCCGTCCACCGCGGCCAGACATGGAGCCGCGCGGCCGTCCACGTGTGTACTTACACAAAAACAAACACGGCCACGATCCCCGTGGTGAGGAGCAGCTGGGACGCCAGGATCATGTACACCTGAGGGAAGAGGGACGCAGCGATGATGAGACCCGGCCCCCCGCCCGCGCCTGAACGGGTCCACGCAGTCCTTGGAGTGCGTGAGCCGTTCCGCTCGCGGTCGTTACCTCGCGGCCGTTACGCTCGCGGTCGTTACCTCGCGGTCGTTACCTCGCGGTCGTTACCTCGCTGTCGTTACCTCGCGGTCGTTACCTCGCGGTCGTTACCTCGCGGTCGTTACCTCGCGGTCGTTACCTCGCGGTCGTTACCTCGCGGTCGTTACCTCGCGGTCGTTACCTCGCGGTCGTTACCTTGCGGTCGTTACCTCGCGGTCGTTACCTCGCGGTCGTTACCTCGCGGTCGTTACCTTGTGGTCGTTACCTCGCGGTCGTTACCTTGCGGATGAAGGCGTGGCGAACGCTGAGGCTGTCCCAACCGCTGTCCCGCGCAGCGAACCCCTCCCCTTCTGGGTCGTCTGTTTGGAGATGGAGAAACATGTCAACACTTCACGCACACTGCATGACGTATCGACCTCACTGCACGGTGACCTCGCCGCGTGACCTAACGACCTCACTGCACGGTGACCTCGCCGCGTGACGTATTGACCTCACTGCACAGTGACCTCGCTGTATGATGCAACGACCTCACTGCATGACGTAACAACCTCACTGCATGCTGTAACGAACTCACTGCAGTGACCTCGCCGTATGATGCAACAACCTCACTGCAGTGACCTCGCCGCATGATGTAACGACCTCACTGCAGTGACCTCGCTGTATGATGTAACGAACTCACTGCACGGTGACCTTGCCGCATGATGTAATGACCTCACTGCACAGTGACCTCGCTGTATGATGCAACGACCTCACTGCACGGTGACCTCACTGTATGACGTAACAACCTCACTGCATGCTGTAACGAACTCACTGCAGTGACCTCGCCGTATGACGTATCGACCTCACTGCAGTGACCTCGCCGCATGACGTAATGACCTCACTGCAGTGACCTCGCCGCATGATGTAATGACCTCGCTGCAGTGACCTCACAGCATGGCACAGTGAACCCATGTAGTCATGCATGTTACACAACAGACATCCCAGATCATTCATGTCAGTA